>JAVSBT010013679.1:0-19145 GCA_033118115.1 Pharyngocirrus eroticus
CTTAATCTTTTACCCCAAGGTACCATCCCTGCAAGTTTCGCGTTTTTGTCAGAGATGTAACACTTTGGCCATTTTTTTGGTGCTAAGGGAGCCTACTATTAGAATAAATTGATTTAAAAATAAGTATGATTAAATTTTAATTGGATAATGAACCTTATACAGCAAATCGTAAGCTTAAACAGGACTTGAATTGTTTGATATACATGCCTAGATATGTGTTTTAAAATATCGGTGGTATACTCATTATCGGATATTCCGCTATTTTACCGTCTTTGTCAGACTAGGAATAGTAAGGGCTATACATGTTGCAAGTTTACAAATGTTATGAATCGCGGATTTCCAAAAACACGTGGAAAATTTTCCTAATAGTCCAAACAACATATTTGAAAATTTTCATCATTGAGAACAACATTTTAAGTGTTGATATAGACGTTATTGTAAAACCAGGCGCCTTAAAAACGTAAACACTGATCCAGACCGGTATCACTGTGAACGGAAACTAGGTTCCGTTTGCGTACTAAGTGTAACGTTACGATCTTTTAAACTGTAGAGGTGAATACATGAATATTTGTTCTTGTCAGCTGGCACATTTTAGTGAGTTGCTATTTCATAAATCGACTATATTTCTCAAAAAACTTGCTTATACTGGCGTCTTTTGGACTGACTATACGATATTTTATTTGGAATAAGAATAGCCAATCCTCTTGTAAGATTTCTTTTAACAACACATCAAACTTTATTACAAAGTTTGTTGTTTTTAAAATCTCTTTTCCTTGTTTGATATTATCTTCTATCTTGAAAATTATAGTATGAAAATCATATGGACTTTAATGATTTATAGCAGCTGAGATTCAGGGCCAGGGGCAGATCATATTAGAAAGAATTATATTGTACATAATATTATAGGCAAAAGCCTCTTTTCTATGCTGACTATTTGCACCAAAAAATGTGCTAGATGAGATCAAAAGCTTGATCCTACCACAGAGGCAAGGATCTGATTTATGGAATTGACCACGGAAGAAGTGCAATATTCATAGCTAGTAAAAAAGGGCAAATTTGTAATTTTCTTGACGGACTTGATATTTATTTTAGTCCATACCACATTCCACATGTTATTTTCCTAGTTTTTAAACCTAAACTTGGCTAGGATGGTTCTACAATCAGAAAGACTGATTAAGAGGAAATTTGGCTATTTTGGGGGGTGGGATGAATAAAGTGATCAATTCCAACGTAATAATAATCATAGGCATTCACTTTTTATTTGAATCTAATCTAAAATAACTAAAGATGTTTTTGGCTAAATTATGTCACTTTAAGACTTAAATTTGCTTTTCTATATGAGTAGATACAAAATGGCAGCTGTTTTTGTCATTTTTTCACAATAAAACATGTGCTGTGAAAAGATGATTTAAACAATGGCCAATTTTTTCACTTTATTTTTATAATAACTGTGTAATTGATCATCTGGAACAAAATTGTTTTCATCAGTAATAATATTTGACTGAGTGACTAGTTTTATAGGTGTTTGATTTTTCTAGTTTGGTATAGGTGTTATTTGCATATTTCCGGAACTGGTCACTAGTCCCAGAGTGGGAACTCACAATTTCTGGTTACACATGATTGTGTTTAATGAAAACTCATAGTGGCCCGCTCCTTCCCTCAAAATTAAAAAAATCCTCTACTAGAGCCTTTATAATTATAGAAACCTGACTAGACTATCAAGTTGTCCAAAAATCTTGGGTCTTCCTCTCTTTCTTTTTCTATATACAGACCCAAACAGTAAAGCTGGCCCCAATTCATCGCGCCGTGTAACATGACCTTTGAAGGCTAGCATCTGATTAGTTACCTCTTAAAGCAGGGAGGTACAACCAATTTGTCTGGGACCCATTCGTTACTTTGCTTTTCGGTCCAAATGATGCTCAGAAGCCGCCTATATAGCTTTACATTTCGAAAGTCTTGATTCTTTTAATGTCTGTTTTCTTTGTCACCCAGCATTCTGATCCATAGGTAGATATTGGGAATACCATGGCCTTGAGGATCCTTTACTATTATAACGGGTTAAAATGCATAGAGTCTTCTTTAATCTTTTATCTTGGGGTTAGAACACTATGGAAAGAGTTGAATCCAATTTGTCTAAATCTATGAATAATCTTCGATTCATTCATTATTTGCATACAATTTACAAAGTTGTCTCCATCATAACATATATTTTTACACTTTGCAAGACAACTTCCAATTTATCAGCGAGCATCCTAGCAACCATACCTAGTTGGGCTTAATTTTGTCCATCCAGTCGACACAGGACTTAGATGGGCTAGCCCACTTGGCTGAAAGTGGATTCTAGAAAATTAGTTTTGCAGCAAGATTATATCATAATTATGGCAAATATATTTAATTCCAGTATGTCTCATTAAGACCTGTATATGATAATGATAACAATAATGATGATGATGATAATGATAATGATGATGATGATGATGATGATGATGATGATGATGATGATGATGATGATGATGATGATGATGATGATGGTGATGTTGATGATAAAGATGATGTCATTCAAATCCATCAATCCAACACCAACTTATTAATGTGGTCATACACTAAAAATATCACAAACAAGCATAGCCGACTAAGAACTTCACTGGATCCCATTTGGCACCCATAGGCAAAACCTAAGTTGGCTAGCCTATCTGGGTCCTGTATCGCCTGGGTGGACAAAATCAACTGGGGCCCACTTGGTAAGCTCAATTTGGACCCAACTGACATTGAGACTGTCCTCCTTTAATAATGAACAACTCTGTGAAGCTAGTGTAGTATAATTTTTGTCTGTTTGTGAAAACAGCACTAACTAATTGTTGGACTGTGATTGAATGAGAGATGGAGATCTGAAATAATGATTGCTATATTAATATAAATTTATGATAACCTATCTAACTGTGTCAGCTGATAAAGTTCGCGGTGGGCTTGCAGCAAGCTCGCATTTGGAACCTCGCAGCAAGCTTGCTGCAAACATATTAAAAATTGCAATTATGGTTTTGGCAGCTTTTTTATTGAATAATATAACTTTAGTAGTTGACTACAAAGTTGTTGTTAGAATTATGGATATTTTGATTTTGTGAGAATGATACGAATTTGGTGCTATTCAAAATTTATATGTTGTTGATTCCAAGATCCATAGTTATATAGAAATTATCTCTAAAAATTATGTTCCAAAGATGAATAATTTTTCTACATATGTGAAGATTTATATTATATTTGTCTCAAATGTGTGTATTATGCAGTCAAAGGCCTACAAGTGCCACTATAGCGGTATGAAATCCTTATTTGGTGCTTTTTGCATAAACTGTGTAGTGTTGACGATTTGTTTGTTATTTCTGTCAAGTCTATTTTCATAAAAATAGATACACTTGCAGGTAATTATTTGTAGTTTATTTGTAACTCTTCTAACAATGTCTCATGTTAAAAGTTCCGGTTGTGCGATCTATTCAATGTTGAATTACTTTGAATTATTCAATAAAATTGTGGTCCTCGAATGATTATTGTGACTTAGGAATTTTCTTTTTATAACTTTTTTCTCTTTTTATTCTCTTATTATGTTTGAAATATGAAATACAATTTAATTTTCTTAATGTAAATACTAGTAACAATAGCATCATTCCAATCAATGGAAGAAAACCAGATCCAACAACTCAAAAGCTTACTGTGTATATTCTACTTTCATCCAAAACTACTACTAACTTTCCTACTTCCCAAGAATCCTAAAAATATGGAACCATCTCCCTAAAGACTAACAAATAACCAAGATGGCTTTGAAATTTTATTTTTATTAATCAAATAGACTAAGTAACAATTGTTTCTAAACCAAAGCTTACACATTTCTTGAAATATTACACTTTTTGTCAAAATGAATACTGTAATAAAAATTGCCATCAGGAGGCATATGAATCTGAGATCTAACCTGATTACATATTTCAATACATCCTAAAATATAATTGTTAACAAATTAAATGCTACAAAAGTGGGTATTTTGGGATTAAAACCAAAATATAGGGCTTCTATTTTTAACAAAGATGGCTTTGAAATCTTATTTTTATTAATCAAATAGACTAAGTAACAATTTTTTCTAAGCCAAAGCTTGAACATTTCTTGAAATTAATACTATGATAAAAATAGCTATGGGAGGCATATGGGTCTGAGAGCTAACCTGATTATGTATAACTATACATCCTACAATATAATTGTTAACAATTAAAATGCTACAAAAATGGGTATTTTGGGTTTTAAACCAAAATATAGGGCTTCTCTAGTTACAGCTTAAACCCACTACATTCGATTTTGATCAAAAAATCTAAAAGGTAAAAATAAAATGTGTACATCTTTTCATAGGAAACAACAGTTACTCATCTTTTAAAACATGATCATAGCTATAATATTGTGTATTTTCATATTGATATCTTTTTAAAAAAAGAAAAATTGATTGTTAGCATAGATAAAAGAGTTTTTGATATGGTCGACATGCAGAAATCTTTTTAGTTAAATGTTGACTTTTTGAATGATATTTCATGTTTTGATAATCAATGAATAACTAAATAGTAGCATGCTTACAAACACTTTGTATACTAAATGGGTTTACATAATTATTTTTGATTGTAATCTCTATATATACACATACTTGGTAAACAAATATACATAATATTTACTAGTGTATTACAAGCCCTGTTTACACTGTTACACTGTACACTTTTTAGTTACCATTCTTTAAAGCACTTTAAAGTCTATTAAAGTTTAAACACAGTTACAATTTTAAAGTTTTTTTCTTTAAATCAATCTTTTTATTAAAAAGGATTCACTTTCAATCTATATGCATTGCTGGATGTTCCCCAGCTTTAAACTCTTGCAACTTTGTAGATGATTTAAACAGATTGACTTCAAGTCTTTCAATGGATTATGCCTCTGGCTTTAAAGTCAAAGCAAAATCAACAATGTAAACAAGTCTCTAATACAATAGTGGGTGAGTGAAGGCTTAAATATCCATCAACAGCTTGTCTGGTCTTCTTATTCATTGTTAAAACCATTTTAAGAAAACCAAGTTCCTACTCCTTTAAAAACTGCCGCACCAATTCCAGCAATTGCTGCGCCCCCAATAGCAACAGGTGCAGCAGCTGCGGTTATTCCTGTACCGACCACAAGTCCAACACCCTTCGCAATAGTCTTAATTATTCGTGCTTCTTCCCCAAGTTTGCTTGACCTAAAAGAATACAATAATAATGATTCTATAGCCCCTTCAATAGATATATATAAAAACATGTTAGTATCTTTTAAATACACATTTTGATAAATTTATACTTGTTTTCAGTGCAAAAGAATTAAAAGGGGCAATAAAAAATTATTAAATGATACATTATTTTGTAGTGTATGTGTATATTCTAATTGGGAAATTTAAACACATCTGAAAACCTTGCACGGCTCGATTTACTTTTTTCCCCTACAGGACCCTTTTGGGACAATTCTTGGGACACTCGCACAGGATCTGAGGGTATGGCAGCCAAAAAAGTAGAACTAAGAAAAAAATAATTCTTTTTTAAGTAAAATGTGCAAGTAATCTGATTACAAGAATTTTCAATATTTGGAAGACATGATGATGATGATAATGATAATGATGATTCATGTAGATGTATCTAATCAGGTATAGTTCAATACAATAAGTTATAAACTTTTGACTGATTAAAAATTTAAAGCTTACTGAGATAGCTTTCAGCCTTTTCAATCTGACCCTTAATGATCATTGTCCACTAATAGTGGAATTTTCGTGGAAATTTGCATGTTTCAAACATAGTATAAGCTTTATAATATAGTTTACTGATAAAATTGTTGAGGAACAGGTTAAAAGATAAAAAACATCTGCTGCTACAAAAATAATCTGTCAAAAGTTGAAGCAAACATCCTGCATAGATTAAGAAAAAAATAGTTCCTAATGTAGAACAAGATCCAATGTTTCAGATTCGTTATATTAAATGTTTCAAATCACATTATGTGAACCATAGCCTTATTGTCAGCGGGAGCAAGGCTTTCAATAATCTACCCAGTAGAATGCCAAGACTGCACTTAACAAAGTTCAATGGTACATTTCGTATTAACAGATTCTAGACTTACTTTGCTAAGGCATCTGCTTCCTCCTTCAATCCCAGTTTCAGTAGTTTGTCTACTTCTGCCTTTATGTATTTCTCGTCCCTCTCCATTTTCTTAATCATGTTATTTTTATCTTCCTAGAATTTAGGAGACAAATTAAGATTAGAATTATAATAAGTATACATTGTGAAGATAATAATTATAAGATTACAAATGAGTATTGAAATTCGAATCAGCAATAGATAGACAGTCAAGCCTCCATAATCCAACTCATTTATGAGTGAGATTATAAAAAAAATCTTATTCGCTCTCACTTGACCATACCTGGTACTTAAAGGCCTGTTTATATTGAGTCGTTTGAAAGTGACATTTTAGCTGAATATATTTGAAAAATATCAGTCTACAGTCTAAACACAGATGCCATTTTAAAATCTATCTTTGAATGGATGGTTGTATTATAGATAGTTGGAAAAAAAACACCTTTGTATATAAACTGTTCAGAAAAAGGAATGCAACACTTAAATAAATTTCAACTTTCTTGTTCTAGCAATGATAAGTGAGTATTTGCAAAATATAGAACAAAACATGATCTTAGAACCCTAAAACCCCTTTTTTAAGACCTTAGTGCAGGACACTTAGATACTCATACTCCTTTGTGCCATATTGCTGTTCATTTTATCAACAATGCTAATTTTAAACAAATGTGTAATAATTATGTAATTTCGATTTTAAAAACCTGTATTCATTTTCAACTTTTTAGTTGCAAGACAATAAAATATATTACATACATACATATTAGAGTAAAAACATGAAGCCAACTTACAGGTACCAAATGCTTGGTGTCTACCCAATAAAAAAGCCACTTTGGTTGTGTTTAATGCAGGTCTTATTTTGTTAAGTCACTTTGTGTTTTTTAAAAGCACTTCTAGGAAATCATATGTATTGTCAAATCCAAAAAAGCCACAAAAGGCATTCACACCATACTCTGTTATTAGATAATTATGCCTGTATTGTGTATGATTTTTTTTTAAGTTTAAGGCTATCCTAGCTTCTTCGCTTTTTTGGACATGTAGTCCAAAGGTGTTAGTGCACGAAATTTCTTGTGGGGATTTATCAATCAACATATATAGGGTATGAAATTATATAAAGACTTATACATGTTTCCACATGTCAGACCTAACTTTTGGTTGCTTGAATTGTAGAGGATTGTCATCAAACAATGTTAAATACAGGGAGTTATTCAAAAGGTTTAGACACATAATTATGATGTAACAAATATTATTGACAGCTACTGTAAGAAAGGATTCGAACCATAGAGGCAACTGTATCAACATACCAAACATCCTTACAGACGATCTATATGATATTGTTATGTTTAATTGTACACTGTTAGAAAATCTTCTGCAAATATTAAACTAAAAATACTATAATATAAATACATCAACTTGATCAAGAAAAGTTTCTAAAGTCTAGTAAAAAGAATTACCTCCACTTTCTTTCTAAGTTGTTCAATATTTTCTTCTGCACTTTTTTCTTTTTCTTTCAATCTTTGTATTGTTTCTTTCTGTTTTTCCTCTGCAGCTTTTCTCTGTTGTTCTTTAATCTCCTCTTTTTTCCTAGCCTCTGTCAGAATATAAATAGAAAAAAAAGATATTTAAACACACTTGGCTTATTTTGCATGGAAACTGGTTTGATTTGATTTCTGTATGTTCAATATTCCATAACTAGTGGTCACATTGTATTTAACACATATATGTATAGTAAAAAGAAAACAATGAGTTTGATAAAAATGTCAAGTGACAGATTATTCACCTTCTTCCTTCTTTTCATGTTCTTCCATTTTTGAATCTGCCATCATAATTGCTTTCCCTTCTGCAGCTCTGTATTCTATGAATTCATTTAAGACTTCTTCTGCCTTTGATAGAAGTAAAAAAGTTATTAAAACTTTGGTGTAATAAATGACTGCTAGGGGATCACAGACATGGACATTTAATCACAACTTGTTCTTTTATATTCTTATTGTTTGCTTTACAAAAATAAATTACCTTAATTCCCTTTGAAGGAGTGTCTTGAAACTTTCTGACAACCTCGTCCATAAGAGATTTATATTCTTTATAGCCTCCCACCTTAGTAAAATGACCTTCTAAAACTGTGATCTGGATCTCATGATACAATCCCTCTA
This sequence comes from Pharyngocirrus eroticus, assembly GCA_033118115.1. Lineage (NCBI taxonomy): Eukaryota > Metazoa > Annelida > Polychaeta > Saccocirridae > Pharyngocirrus > Pharyngocirrus eroticus. The sequence continues at coordinate 8,315 of JAVSBT010013679.1, forward strand.
GTATTTTGAAGCACTTGTCTTTTGATGCTTTTGCATTGTTCTCACGAACATTTCGATATTCTTCTTTGATTCTTTCCTGGCAGATATAATTTGATTTAGTGAAAGGAGACTATTATGATAATACATCCAAAGGATCATTTAATTGATATTGGTGTTCTTAAAAAACGAAATTAATCTTAATTTTACCATGCTGATTTACTTTCTAAATGTGGATCTTTTTACCAACTTTTATGTAAGAAGAAAATGAAAATGGTGACAAGATTGATGATAAACATTTTACCTGCAGCTGTTTTTGATATATTCCACCTACATCGTGTAGTCTACGTGCTAAAAACAAAGCAATGGCTGACTTTTCACTTAATATATGTCTCCTCGAGAGTGCTCCAACAGTCTCAGTAGGAAGTGTTATTTCTGCCATGTTGTTCCTGTACATAAAAAATGGTGCTATTTCATGAAATACAAAGGGTGTATATTTTGTTTTTCTTTATTTCAGTAGCTTATTTATTTATTTTATTCATTTCAAGCATGTTTAGACAGGGTGGTCTTATCAGTCAGTGACTGTTCTTCCTTACGGCCCTGTATACATAATATAACAATATTGTGATAATACATTTGACATACAAATGACAAACAAATATGAAGTGTATATAGAATACAGCAAAGGAGAAGATACATAATTTCTTAAATGTAGTAAAGCTAATATTAATGCTTAGCAAAATGATTTATGTAAGCCTTTTTAAAAGAATAATTATACAGAATCACAGGAAATGATTGAATTGAAAAATCAAAATTTTAGCTTCAGTGTCTTTTAGGCCAATATATGTTTACTTTTTATATAGAAGAATAACAAAGAAGCAATGATTGGTTGGAACTACCTCGTCTATCCCTTATTATTGCAGAGCGTTCTTACCTATAGTGTTCCAGGCCTCCCTTAACTGTCTTTTCATTTACTTTTTTTGCAGTCATTTCAAAAGCACTTTCAATACATGGAATCGCCCCTGATGCAATGGCTTCAGTGTATACTTGGCACAAGGTAGCAAAAGCTGTAAGAAAATGATAAAAGACAAAGAAACATATTTATATAATTATTATATGCACGAGGTTTCAATTGTCATTTAATTTGAATCTAGCTAGCAGACATTATGAACATGATTAGTCTTTCAGCATTGTTCTGACCTAGATACAGCCATACATATTGCAAATGGGATTATACTACAATCTCTTTTGTTCAAATTAGCATACGCTTATCAAAATGATATAAAAAGCTGCAAATCTTCATTGCAAAATGTTGAATATCCGGAAATGTTTGTAGGCAAGAGGTTTTGTTATGGTAATTATAGATTATTAAAATTAAATGAATGGCATTTTTCCAGGCTACTTATCTGTCATCTATTTGGTTTAAATATTAGCCTGAGAAGGCTTTTTGACAATTACTTTACTGTGTATTATGCGGTAATAAAGTTTTCTCATCTTTTGAGGTTATTGTGAATGTAATAAGAGTTAAAACATCGAGACATATGGTAAATTTGATCTATCTGAACATAAATAACATGACGAACTATAAAAAAGGATTACATATTGATTAAGAAATGCAATGTAACCTACAAGAACCAGTTAATTTAATGCCACCAACATCTTTACATTTACTTCCACGAAATATGTAATCAACAAATCTTTGGGAAACTTCCAAGAACTTCTTGTCAAGTCTTTCGACTGGTGTTGTATCTAAACTGTGGCAGTCTTCTTCATTCAGGGCAGGACAAGGAAATGTGAAACATTTTCTTTTTGGGAAATATGTCCTGATGCAATATCTTGGAAGGTTGTGTTCGAATGCCTTTCTAGATATTCTAGATCCTACAAAGAGAGAGATTAATCACAAACTATAAGGTGATGGGCATTTTCTCAAAATGAAATAAAATATTAGAAAACAGACATTTACATCATAAACATTATTTTCAGTGTATACAGTACTGATCAAATGTATAGAAGATACCCAGGATGGCATAGGGGGGGGGGGGGGTCTACTCCCCCCTACTCCTTCAGCCCTCAGAGAAATGTGACATTGACTTAAAAAAAGACATAAAATAAATGGTTTACATATTTTGGGACTCAAATTACAATTGTGCCCCTCTGTGCCCCTATTCAAAATATTAGATGCCCATTACAATCATATAGCTATGCTTCAGACTTTCTGACTTGTTTGCCAACTGAAAACTTGTAAAAATGTATCAATTATTTGAGGTATTACATAAATATATCAGATGTGCAAAAATTGTTATTCTACACCTAATAATAAAGAAATTCTAAATTAATAGGCCTCCCTACCCTTAATCTCTCTTTCTAATCTTTGATTCCGTTCATTTTTGGTCTCCTGTCCCAAAATTTTTGACCAGAACTGTTTGTATAATTATATCATAGTACTCATGAACAGTTTACCTTTCTTAAGATGTAATGCTTTTTCTAGGTACCCATCAGAATCTGTAGTTTCTCCATCTGCCTTGAAGTCTCTCGCAGCCCAAATTAAGTTTGGGAAGAATTTACGGTAATCTGGAATATCATCATCATCATCATCATCATCATCATCATCATCATCTTCGATAGCTTTCACTTTTACATGATCAGGCATCTCCGCTATATAAATGCACATTTGTCAAGGAATAAAACTGAGCATATTCAAAATAGAGCAAAAAGGAAGCTTCCAATAAATTAAATGCATATCTCTAAACCATAGATTTCACAAACTCTCTTGTATGATTTTGAAAGATCTTTTTTTGTTATGTCATAAAATAGATACCTTTAAAAGAAATGCAAGATTTTGTTTGATCAATTTGTGGGTGAACATGCTTACTTTAGATAAGTTTGACAACACTCTAGAACTATACACAAACTTGATTTGGCTTATATCATGTAAATTAAGTATTTCATTGAGTTAATTCACATATTTGAATAAAAAGCTTTAAAAGGATATTATATGTTATCCATTGCATCTTGGTCTATGGTGCCCTTGCTATTGTACACAAGTGTACTACACAGTAGAACACATAGGGAAAATGTATGTGTATCTTTTTCTCGCCTTCCCTGTAACATACAAATGAAAGCATCTTTCTAAATAGATTCTAGTATCCAAATAGGCTGTGATAGACCTAAACAACACTTCATTGGTCAACATTTTTAAAAAATCCTGAAGTGTTACAAGACATTATGTTAGTTTTAGATAAAAAAGTCAACAATCGAATATTTATAGGTAGCAGTGAATATTTTTTTAAGAAGTGCATAGAATAATTAATGTTCCCTTAAATTCAATACCCTTTTTGCATCGCCAAAACCTTCAGTGTCTAGCAAGAGAAGACAATTGTTTTTTTTCGTTGGATGGGGTGTGCACCAGGCCCAAATGCCTCTAGTCTTTGACTGATCATTACTTCTAACTGTAAAACCTTTTAGAGAAGAAATATTACGCATGAAATATACAGAAAGTTGAAATATCAAGCCTTTGTTGGTTCAATATAAACAAAAAGTCATTGATTAAGTCTAACATGAGAAATAATGCTATTCAATAGTTTGATATTTAAGGCATGCTATTAAGAAGAAAGTCAGGCTAAAATTTGGATCAGACTTAGGTCTCAATCTAGACATTTTAATGTAGTTACTTTAAAACAAAGAATTAGTATATTGGAAATCAATTAATAAGTTGTGGAACCCATATTATGCAATATGTCTTTATGCAATCGTTTAGGCTTTTTAGTTAGCAAAAATAAATTATTCATCTCTCAACAAGCTTGCTGTACCTTTTTCCTTTTGCGCTAATCTATTCATCAAATAAGACTTTCCTGTCCCGCTTAATCCAGTAATTCCTACCACCACAACATGGTCTTGTATTTCTTCGATCTTATTACACGTGTCTTTGTTAACTTTCATCCCATTAGCTTCATTTTCTATCAAGCATAAAGGGACCTCCCAGGCATAGCTACACATTGTGGAACCTTCGGACATCTGGCAATAATAGTAAAATAAATGGTTGGAAAATATCCAAATTGATTCTGAACTAAATGTCTACAATCAAAAACTTGTATGTACGAAACCGTCATCGTGATATACAAGCGACTTATATTCAACCCCCGCCATGCTAGAAGTCTTAATTCACGTGCTCAAAAGTGCATGTCAATAGCAGATGTCAATAGGCACATACCCGATGATGTTTACTGGTATAGCACCAACAATAGTCAAGGTTGTTTTTTTTATCAGGGCACTTGCCAATGACGTATGTTTTGATTTGATTTAATTTGATTTGATTTGATTTGATTTGATTTGATTTTTTTCAGCAAAAGGCATAAGGATACACACATAATACCGAATGTAGCAGTGTGGTGATAATGATAATTAAAAAAAGAAGCTAAGAGAAAGTGATTTACAAGATATATTAAAAAGTAACATTTGCCTGGGATAGCCCATAATAGTCAGATACATATTTTAGTCTAGAGGCAAAACTCATGAAAGTGCTTTATTTAAGGATTTCGTTGACTCCGAGAGTGTCAAGGTATTCAGTATTCACCATGCCAGATGGGTAGACTAATGTCTCATGATATTTAAAAAGGTGGTGAATAGTTTTCACGTTTTGCGTCTTCTCACTAGGGGGCTACAAAGGCAATGTGGTACACTATTTCAGAAAATCAATGGACAAACCATTTATGGAATAAATATTGCAAATCCATAAATTCTTGTGCAAAAAAAGGTTATATAAATGCTGACATAATATTAGTTATACCTAAATAGTGACTATGTAGATTTAAATTTAAACTTGAGATTTTACCAATGTTATGTCTCCAGTTGCCTGACATGGGTTAAACTGTATTTTCAGGAAAATGCAAAGTTAACTCATATTATCCTGAAATTTATTGAAAAGGAGACATCGTATAGCTCAAAAAACTATGCAAAATACAGTTCTACTCGTATATGTGTTTTTAGGACAGATCTACCCATAAAGTTCTAAAACTTATCCAATATCCCAATTTAAATGTTGGGCTTAAAGCCAGTAGGGAACTTTCTTTGTTTCGTTAAGTCTTGATCCATCTTCCCCTTTGGTTTACATTGTCTGATATATTTTTCTTTTGATTAACTTTTACACCTTTACATTATATTACGTTTTTATATCTCAACAGCTTATTTTAGCTTCTATGTTATTGTTAATCACCGTTTTATATATTCTTATAATGAGCTTATAGCCGGTGACTGTCTCGCCACCTGGTGGCCTAGTTTCATTGAGCGGTGTTAATGGCTTGCTATATTGTTTGATGTCTTGGGTTTTCTATGTATAAACAATGTTTACTTAAATTTTGGAATATTTCAAACAATTAAAAAAAAAAAATTAAACTTACTTTGTCCCCGTGTCTGGTAGAATATGTTGAGTTGCAAATTTGTCCCTGTGTCTGGTAGAATATGTTGTGTTGCACACACTGAATGGCAAATGCATATTTCGAAATATTATAAGGACTTAAGTGCGATGATAAGCAGAGGACAGTGATACAGGTCTACTGGAATGTTTGATCTGCATCCATTTTGAAGTTAGGGACTGAATACATATTCTCTAGAAGTTTTCGCTTACACTCTCTTGGAAACTTTATCAACTTTAAACTTCAGTATTTTGTGATGTTATTAATTTACTGGTAAAATCGAGTCAATGCTAGAATGCCTATCCATCACTATTTAGTGTTACTGTTTTTTCAATGATAGTGTTTATTACTTTTAGTGGAAAATGGCAACACAAAACATAGTGATATCAATACCAAATCTAGTGTAGACTTCAATATACCACTAACTACACTATTTTCTAAGATACTACTAGCCACACTATTTTCTAAGATTGTAGACAGAATCCATTGTTTTCTAACTGTAAACTGTGAACTCCATTTTTAATACCATTAAATATCACTAACCACACAAAATATCACTACTTTTTCTAAGAGTATAGACAGTACTACATTGTGTTTTGACAGTAAACCAAAAGTTTCAAGTAGATAATTGGCAATATCAGTTCTTTTTTTTCCTTTGCATATACCTTTATAGGGAAAGGCAATGTAAAAACTGTATCACTCCCCTATTAATTATATGTGTTACCTTCAATTGATGTGAAGAAAGGATGGTTACTTGGAGGCCTTACATGGAATGTCAACAAATATTTTCTTTACCAGGGGTGGTTTTTCTAAGAAAAAGGGTACAATAACTTAGCTGAAAGTTGGTGCGGGATGGGCTAACATCAATACAAAGCTTTATGTGACTTCAATGTGGGCTGCACACTAGGCCCCAACTAGGTTTGAATTGGGACCTAGCTGGGACCCGATTAGGATGCATACATACACTTTCATAAACCAAACCTTACCAGACTTTTTTCTTAACTTATTGCCTTAGGTTTTATAAAAGCCATAGTGCACGTGCTATTATGGTTATGACACGTTAAAAATATCTTTGTATGATTAAGCACTAGCAATGCCAAGGTGAGCTCTTATACCCCCGTATTGTAACGTAAAGTGGCCTGAGTTTTCTCCGTTACACTAACACAAAAAGGACCCCGTTAATTTTGACCACTCAGGCTGCACTGTAGATTGGCTAGCCCATTGGGTTGAAAGTGGTTTCTGGATGGGCTAAAATCAATACAGTCCTTTGTGTGGGTTATAAATGGTCTGTGCACTGGGGATCTACTGGATCTGAAATGGTTAAAAACAGGGTACTAGTTGGAATGTTGACTGGGGTCCAATAGGGCTATCCCAAGTGGGACCGAGAACATTTTGTCCACCCAGGCAAAACAGGACCAAGAAGGACTAGCCCACTGAGCTGAAAGTAGGTTCTAGATGGGCTAAATCATTACAGGGCTTTTTGTGAGTTCAAAGAGGACTGTGCACTGGATACCAGCTGAATCCAAAGTGGGTCCCAACTGCTATTTTGTCTGCCCTAGTTTGTATTTACATAATTATGCTATGAGTAGAACCCATGTGGATCCTAGTTGGGCAAACCCACATAGGTCACAGTTTGGCACATACACTTGCAGGGTCCATGTAGGCTTACCCTATTCCATTTGCATCCCTCATCGGTCAAATAAGGGCAAACCAACATGGGTCCCAGATGGGCAAACTCACATGGTAAACACATGGGCAAACCCACATACTAACGCTTACAGCATAGCCCAGCCACAACCATCATGGTACCCTTTTGGCAAACCAACATGGATCTCATCCAGCAATTAATACAAGTCAGGACCTAACTAGGACCCATTTGGGCTGAACATTCTTGCCCGGTTGATTTGACTGTGGGACTCGATTAGTTTTGTTCGCAGGGGTGAAAGAGTACCAAGTTAAGCTTATTGTAACATAACTTAAAACTTTTTCACACAACAAAATGTACTTAGGCAATAAATCACAGCAAAAAAAAAGGTAATATGTGTATAGCTGTTTACAGACTATGCAATGGCCAGGTCAGGAGCAAACGTTTCCTTTGTAGTAAGCTTTGGTACATTGAAGTCAACTCTTTTGCTTTGACATCAATACTTTTCTAATAACAAAAGTATGGTGCTCTCACATTTGTGCATTCAAGCTAGGACCTAGTTAGGACCTAGTATGGATCCAGTTGGGCCCCAGTGCACACTCCACTTTGTACCAACAATAAGCCAAGCATTGATTTCAGCCCATCTCTAAACCACTTTCAGCCCAGTGAGCTAGCCAATCTGGGTCCTGTGTCATCTGGGTGGACAAAATTAACAGATCCCACTCAGGGTAGCCCAACTGGGGCTCAAGTATTTAATCCAGTCGGTTCTTAGTTAGGCTCAATATAATACTGTTTGCTAGGTAGCAGCATAGCCCAGCTGCAATCATAATGGTCCTGTTGGGTAAACCCACATGGGCCCCAGTTGGGCTTACCCACATACTCACACTTGCAGGATAGCCCAGATGCAGCCCTTGAAGGGTCCATGTGGGCTTGCTATTGCCCAACTGCAGCCCTCATAGGTCCCAGTTGGGCAAACCCACATAGGTCCCACTAAACTCACACTGCCCACTGATATCTCACATGGGGCCCATGCCTGGTCCAAAAGTAGAGTTAAGCCATGCTAATGAGGCCTATCAGGTTTCTGTAGTACAAGTGACTGAGAGCTTTCACTCCCCCTGGACATGATACAAGTCTATCACAGGTTACTTTCCCAGAATTTATCTGGTACAAATTTTAATTAAAAATGTTTCCTGGGTGAAGAAAGGAAATTGGGGCTAAGTATCTTTCCCAAGGACACAGACATGGGGCAAGGCAGGGAATTAAACCCTCAACCTTCTGATCTGGCAGTAATGTTGACCTTTCTAAACTTAAATTCAGAGTTTGAATAGACCAATTAAAGGTTATTCATAATATTCTAAGAAAAACTATCAGACAGTGAACACACAAATAACTGTAAACACAATCATAAATCAGATCTTCAATTCGTCACATGAGAACGCAAACGCTCTATCTGATGAAGACACATGTAACAGTTAGAGCTTTTGGGTTTAATGATTTTGATCCTTTTGTGCAAATGTAACTGTGCATAGTGTACATGTTTGATTTTCAAACAAATGTTCTTTAATGTCAACAGAAAAAAATGGAATGGTGAAGGGTGCCACAAAGTATTATCATTTCTGTTCCCACATGTGTCTTTGTGTCATAGGAAAAATAGTGATATACACTGCTGCTGCTAGTGAAATATAGCGAAATAGTCAACATTGTTTATTATAGTAACTGTTTCTTCACAAGAAAATACTTTATGAAAAAATGATGTACAGTTGTGGAAAAAAATAATCCATACACCCTAAAAATGGTGGATTAAAGCCGTTGCAACATATTTGCTTTAAGTCTTCATCGTACCATAATATGTTTTGCTACTACAGTATGAGAATACCCTTTCTGATACTTAATCAGGTTTATTCAGTTGTTTAAAAATGTATCGGGAGGCTGTAGAGGAAGAAACCCTAGAATGTTGCAATACACATAATTGGCAGCATGACATAATTGGCAAAATTAAAAGCTTTTAAAAGCTCAATACTGGTATTTGGACATTCTTAAAAGTATACTCATCAATTTAATGTTTTTGAAAATAGAGTTTTTCAATACAAACAATGATCCAAATCCCTAGAGTATCAGATTGTGATGAAACTAATGAAAAGCAATTTTAAATCTCAACACGAAGTTGATCAATAAAAAACAATTTATCTTTTACCAACACCATGAAACAATGATGAACATTGCAGGAATATTAAAAGATCCAAAATATGTGAAAATGGATTCCATATTATATAATGTCAAAATACTATATCTAGAGAAGAGCATTTTACATTTAGAGTTGTCCAAATGATTGAAAGTATATAAATTGACAGCCCATTAGTTTGCCTTCATCGGACTCTCACCAACACGGAATTGTCTTTTCCAATCGGATCCGGTGAAGACAGGCATTCACAAATTTTAAAACGTTGTACGTTTCGATGATAAATAGGTGAAGGTGATGATATGTACCTAGAGCTGAAAACTCGGAAAACAACCATCATCTATTCTAGAGCCTGTTACATGATAGATCCTCAGAAATTGAATTATGGGTTTCATATGCAGCTAATAAAGTGATTGATAGCCATCATTTGTTTAAAAAATCTATTTTATTTTACATTGTGTACAAATTGGATATACACCGTATTTTCCTCCTTTTTCTTTCCTCATCCCCCCTCTCCTTACTGTATTCTCTCCTTTTTTCTCCCCCTCCCTTCCAAGAGAGCAAGCCTTTGTGGGCCTAATGTGATATATCAGTGGACCCCAGGCTTGAAGTGTTAGTATCTTGGCTTGGCCCAATTGTGACCCATGTGGGTTTACTTTAAGGGGACCAATGTGGCTTTACCCAACTGGGACCTATGAAGGATACAGTTGGACTAGGGCAAGCACACATGGACCCCATGAGGGCAAGTTCTATAATAAATACAGTATCATTATTTTAGCTAGCAATAGTGAATACTGTCTTATCAGGGCATTTCAGTGCCATTTCATTTGGCCCATGAAGTTTACGTCAGTAACAAGATAAATATGAGTAACCTGACCACATTTTCTGAAGCAATATGCGAGACATTTTCAAATGGATATCCATGTCCATAGACTGGGACCAAACCCAACAAAACCGGCTTAGGGTCTTGGGCCCGCCTAGGGCCCATAAAGGCAACTGGTTTAATACAGAGAGCGGAATCCTTATGCCCGACGCTATGCCAGGAAGTCAAAATTCTATCTAGAAATTACAGAAAATTATTTTTGGTTTCAGAGTGTGGCAGATAGATTACCATATTGAATCATTTGTGATCCTTTTCTTCAACATTTGATTCAATAACATATATACAAAGAGCTGAATCCTAATGCCTGACCCAATTTGGCTTCAACATGTAGCTAATACATTGGAAAACTTTACAATAATCATACTGTATCATTGTAATGAAATTTCTGAATGATTTAATATTTTGTCAAACAGATAGGAGCTGACTTCTACTATCCTACACTATGCCTAGGAGTCAAATGTATAGTCAATCAACCAACCATCCAACCAGCCAACCAACAAACAAACCAAACAAACCAAACAAACCAATCAACCTTAAACAACCAACCAATCAACCAACCAGCTAGATAAATAACTAACTAACTTACCAACTAACTAACTAATCTACCAATTAACAAACTAGCCTATCAAGTAACCAAGTAACCAATCCACCACCTTTAATTCAGAAAAGCATAAACAGCATAGCCAACTGAAGAGCTTCTGTTTACGTACCAAGTAGTCACACAGCATGAAATTGGT
>JAVSBT010013790.1:0-19143 GCA_033118115.1 Pharyngocirrus eroticus
AAATATCATTATGATATCTAGATAGAAAGGTGGCCAATGATATTGTGCATAGGATGGCAGTCTTAACTCATTTTTGCAAAAAATGACTTAGGCCATTTTTGCTCTAGACTGTCGACATGCTATTACATTGCTACGGCTCCATCTTGAATTGACCACTGCATGGTAAACACTAAATCGAGATCAATCATTAAAAGGCAAAAAGGGTAAATAATGTAACCAACTCAAATTTTATAAATTACAGAGACTGTTCCTTTAATCATGTTTACAGTCTGTGAAACTATCTTTAATCTATTTTGTTTGATTTCACAAATGAAAGTTTTGATATTGACAGCCGAGTTCTCAATCTATATAATACATCTCATTTAGGGCTGCACCGATAAATCTGTGGTTTTACCAGTTCTTTCGAGATATTTATTCGCACTTTTTTTTTTCAAAAACAACCGTTTTTTAATATGATTGTAGACCAGCATATATAGGATAACTTTGATATAGTTATGGCTAAGTCTAATATTGCATTCAATATAACATTCTGTCGCTTACAGTAATTGTCAATACCCTGATATAGATTTGTGATATATTTGAAGTTCAGGACTTATTTATACAGTAATCTGTGGCATGCAATAGAAAATATTTTCGTTCCCTTATCAATTTTGACAGCTGTTGTACAAATGTTTCACAACCTTTGATGTGATCTTAAGGATAGTGAATAGGCAAAGCAATGAAAAATAAAAGCATTAGATTTCCATTGCTTTCACTATTCACTATCCTTAAATCACAAAAAGCTGTGAAGTCATGTCTAACAGTTGTTTTCTTTTTGTTCTTTTCCATAAAAAGAAAAAAGGATAAACCTTATGCCAAATGTATCATTTTGAGTAGAATAATTATGAAATGTCTCATCCTATAAAACAAAAGAAAACAACACTCAATAATCACCAAAGGAACAATGCAGAGGCACACTTTCCACACTATATTGTACTTGAAAATAAAGTTTTTAACTTTTACTGGTTGAAATTTTTGCTTCCATAATAGCTTTCGACTGCTATTCAGCAGTCCTTCGTCAGTCAATGAGTGTTCTATTGACTGTCCACCAGATTATAATAATCCTGGTTAGATGAATCTACATGACTCTATATTGTACTTGTTGCTGGGTACAAGTACATTTATATCTACTATCATTATCTTTATGACTTTATGACCTTTATCACCACTATGTTCATAAAGTAGTGTGTCTAACGACAGCCATTGATACATTTGTGACCATTTTACTACAGAAATTCTCCAGCCTGCTATGCTAAGAATAATGAAAAATGGAAATAATAATAGTAACAATCATAATGATAATCATAATACTATTAAATTATTACTATTATCATCAAAAACAGAATTACGTTTTATTTTATACCTAAGGAGTTGATTTGTGACCTTTCTACTAGAAATTCTTCAGCCTGCAATGCTTTGAATGATGGATACAACATTTTACTCATTTTGCAATATTGCTAGCTCTCAAGGCAATTTTCCTGTAGGCATAAAAAAAGCTTTCTTGATTCAGCCAACCAGTATAGAGAATGAGTCAATCATCAAAGAATGAAGGCCCAATGCGACCATGTGTTAACGTGTTTAAGATCCAGTTAAATGTTGAAAACAAGACAAGTACCTGCATACATATTCTCAGTGGTATTCTTTTCTATCTGCCTGATAGTGATACAGGCCTATTACCTAGGAAGAAGGTACTGTGATCAAATGATAGAAATATTGTAATATCAACATATTTACTGAATAAACTCTGAAAATTATAGGGATAATTGTGAGAAATACAACTAATAATCATGATGCTTTATAATTATGAAGATTGATATTAAAATTGAAAAAATAATTTCAAACATAGTTCAATAAAATTAAATTTTATCTAATTTAATGTTCAAAGAACCCTAAAGTTGTAATATTGAAAGCTTTAGCTTGAATTGAAGACAACATGTCACTACATGTATACAATACTTTAAAAAGCGTCAAAAAATGATGTACCACCTTGTCCTATACCAGCATACTGTACATAATGAAGATGGTTTACTCAGAGTTAATATCCAGTATCAAACAGATCAGTATCAAAATATCTTACGATTTGATTCTTTATATGCAGGTATTTCTTTCCATTTTGAATGCAGTCCAATCTGAACAATGTATTTCCTAAAGGTTTCTGTCTTGGAAAATAAAGCTATTAGTGGCATTGATATCATCATTATATAGAAGGAAAGAAAAAGCAAATAGAAAAACTATTCTTTTTTATTTCATTTCATTTTATTCAAAGCTAAAACTTCCTTTTTTTTTCTCTCAATCCTACCTGTATGAAATTGAAAAAGTCTGTATAATAAGGTACTGTTATTAGTGTAATTGTATCGTGTGTATGGTTTATATTTCACTGCTGTGGTGTTCAAAGATAACAACTATCATTAGACTTCGAGTTAATTGTTTATAAGGTTAATGACTGGCAAATCATTTGTCACAAGAAATTGTTGACAAGGAATTTCATAATTATAAAGGATATTGTTTTCAAAACTAATATAACAATCTTAATTTCAACATTGCCATCATCTAGTAAAAGATTATGTTAGATTTTTACATAGTATGTTTTTTCCACACACATATATCTATATATACACAGAAACAAAATTAAAGTCCTTCTGTAATAATTGTGGAAATTTAAGTTATATATATTTGGCAGGATTGGGTTTTACTTGTTTTGTTAAGCTATGATATATCAAAAGTATTTATCTTGAAAATAAGTGAAGCAACAGGATTTTCAGAGGTAATGTTTTACTGTAATGAAGCTGTACACCAGGAACTGAATTAAAATTGAATGGTATGAAATCAATAGATGTTTACACCATATTTTGGGCAAAACTGCATCATTACAAGGGGGGGGGGGGGTAATCTTTATGGTTTTGAATTTGACTCAGTAGCTTAAGGGATGTATGTGGAAAGGTTCTTAATCAGAAAGAAAGTATGTGAATTTGAACTGTAAGATTTAGCTTGTATATGTTTTTACGATACCTCTAACATGGCTGTTACATTTGGAACATATTAAGTTGCCTGCGTTACCTTGGTAACAATCTTGACAATAAATCATGTGAGAACACGGGAGAAACAAAACATTTGATATTTTGTCTTTGCAATTCCAGCAATAAAACATTTGTCTTAGCTTTTCGTTTTCTTTCAATTCTGCTTCGTAGGCTGGATCATGGATGCTATTCAAAGTTGAGATTTCACTTCCTGTATCTTTTGAGTTGCTGATTCGAGAATGCCTTGTTTCAGTTTTAGCCGAAATTCCAATTTCTTCAGAATGACATCCACTCTCAGAAATAATACACTGTTTGGTTTTGTTTTTTATTGTTTTCTCTTTCCCAAGTCGACCTTGACCTTCATCTCTTTCCAACCTTTCTTCCTCTTTAAAAATTTCATCCAAGAGATCTGAGGCTTTTATTTCTGTTTTATCTACAAAAATATTACAATGTTCAAACAAGCAATTTTATCACAGGTACCTATTTACTTTGATTGGGGTCAAGAACTAAATGAATGAAATAGAGAATATTCAGAGATGAAGCTATAGTTATATATACTTTAATAGTCGTAAAATTTAGCCAACACTAGATTTTGTGGTGAGAAAATATGACTAGATTTTGTTGCTATATTCCACTTATATACACTATTTATAAGTAAAAATGAGAAGACTGATTTATATGACATTCTTGAAAAATTGCATTTTTTTCCCACCAGTATACAATGGTTATAATTATACACACTTACTTTGTTGTTGCAAACGTCTATATGAGCGATTTATGGCCTCAACTGAATATCCCATTTCTGTGATGTATTTCCCTTCTGGTGTATCTTCAGGTTTCGTGGGAGTACTTGGAAGAGTGGCTGATGCAGCTCCCCCCACTGCTCCAAGAAGTGAGGACTCTAATTGGTTGGTCAAATGACGCAGTGACTCATTTTCGAGTTGTTCTAAATACGGGCATTCAGGATACCACCGTTTGTGTTCATCAATTGGTACGTCATGAATGGACCACTCTTCCATGCCCCCACCACAGAAAAAACAACGGACACGATCTTTTGGACCTGTGTAGAACAATCCACCTGTTGCAAAATCCTTTAGAGTTTGTGGCAGAGCCTGCTGCTTCCATTCATCAGAATTGAAAGATTCTACTCTTCTTTCAATTACAGAATAAAGAGGATATTTTGCCCTTGCAGTAACTACTCCTAAGGAACTAGTATCCATATTTTCCAAGGCATCTTCAGCAGTAGGAATGATTCCAATTGCTTTTAGACTACTTCTAGTCACTTTAGGTTTTGGTTTAGGGCCATTTTCTGATGAAGCTAACCCTGACCTTTGAACTATACCATCCCCCAAACTTTCCAAATATGGGCATGCATTAAAGAATTTTCTGTGTTCGTCTAAAGCCCTATCCCCTAGTTGCCAATTTTTTAGTATTCCCCTACAGAACACACACTGTACTCTATCATCAGAATGAAGATATTTGAAACCTGCTGTGGCCAGCTCTTCTGGACTAATAATATCATTTTTTGGCCAATTGGAAAATGTACTCAACCTCCCTTCTCGAGTTCTCAGATCTATATGTCTTTCTCTCTCGACTTCATCTCCGACAAAAATATGCCTGGGCTGGGGTGGTGGAGAAGGGTTTCTAGGAAACCTCTGTTCCATATCAATTCTGTACATTGAATTTATAGGATCAATAATTTGTCCCCAACTAAGCTTCCTATTGCAGGCCCAGCTACATCTCCATCCACAATAAAAAAACTGCAGATCTCTATTGCTTCTAGAGAAGAACAGACCTCATGTGCTATGGACCCTAGATACTTCAGTAAAATGTGAAATCCTTTGTGGAATATTGTTCAAGGTATTCTCATTTCAAATGCTGCAGAGAGATGAGAAGGAAAAAAAAGAGCGAGACAACTATAAATAGCTTAGTGACTGAAATAACAAGACTAACATTATAAGCTTCTTGGATTCATTTCAGGAGGATGACATTCAACATATAAAATATAAAACCTTCTCTCACAAAATAATATACTTTAGTGTCCATTTCTTATACTTATCATGATAATGATAACAATACAAATAAAAGTGCCAATCTCTATACTTACCATAGGTTCCATGCAATCTGTAACCTTGTCTTATAAAAGAACTCTGGCTTAAAATACTAAAGAAATGTCATTAATGTGACAGTACAATATCTTTTAACCATGGTTGTACTGTACAAAATTTGTGTCATGGTTTCTAGGTCAGTTATATCATAAAGTATATTATGTATATTTTTACATATTAAAGAGGCTCTTTAAATCACAATATAGGATGAATGAATTTATCATGAACTATCCATAAATGTCAATAGATATTTAATTGACAATGTTAAAGATTATACATTTTGAAAAAATTGTTGGATCTTAAGTCACTTATAGTACTGCTCCTTTGGCAATAATGATAGTAATCTTGCATATTCACGTCAGAACAGTCATACATAGTATATAACTGAACTTTCGCAAATGCACTTTCAAGGACATTTACCTTTTGGTGAATACATTACAAAAAAGATTCAAAACATTCATTAGATATTATCATTTTTTTCCTGGGGGGGGGGGGGGCAGGGGCAATTTATATAAATTATCCGGCTAATGAACTTTAAATTTTCAAGTACCTTTAATGGAGATCTAGGAGCTTTTGACATTTTGTTCTGTATTTTGAAGGGAATTTTTTTTTCATT
Organism: Pharyngocirrus eroticus; assembly: GCA_033118115.1. Lineage (NCBI taxonomy): Eukaryota > Metazoa > Annelida > Polychaeta > Saccocirridae > Pharyngocirrus > Pharyngocirrus eroticus. The sequence continues at coordinate 5,781 of JAVSBT010013790.1, forward strand.
TCAAAGTAACGTGATGTACATTTTGTTATCGGGAAGGCAAACATTTTTATATTGTGTCAAACATATTCTCACATAAAAAAATATATAAGAAAAGCACATAAGACAACCATAAATTGATACAAAGATGAAGGCATCTATGATCATATAAATTGTATGATATTTGAATATTTTCATCTTCAAAACTCTTAGTGATCCATTGTGAATTCTTAGCAGTATACTTTTAAAATATAACAGGTGTTCGTTTTTTTTATCGTTTATGTAACGCAACTCCTTATATCACAAAGAATAGTTAAGGAGATTTTTTATTTATTTAGGAATGTTATTTATAGGTACTACTATATTCCACCAGGGGGCACTGTTATACATTCGAATCTATGAGAATAGAGCATTAAGGAAGGATATTTTTGGGTGATTTCCAAATGAACTAATCCAAGATAATCATTCTAAGATTAGGCCCGTTGCAAAGAGGTTTTAAGTGATTAAGAACAAAGACTCCTTCAGAGCAAGACTGTACTTCATGGTTGATAAACTTGTCAAGTACATTGGGGGTCATCTATTGTAAAAGAATTCACACGTCTAAGAAAACTTTATAATTTCAAGTAATACTTTTATTTCAAAACAATTCCAATGCATAATTATTGGTCATAGAAAATGGAACTGAGCCCTTCCCTTTTTATTTGTATTTTCATGAATGTTTCAATGGAACTTTGTTTTTAATTACAAATCAAAGATGCCATCGCATTATCCACCTTACTGATTTTTCATTAAATAATAAAAGTTTATTTATTCATGATTTATTGCTCAAAAGGCATAAAAATTAACTTAAAATACGAAGAGGGACTCTGTCACTAGATGGAAGCACCAGAATCTGGGTCTAACTCAAAAGGCGGCTTTTGTGTTGTGGCTTCGAAATGTGAAAATTATGATTGATTTTAATAACAGCTACTCAAATAACACAGGTATTCTACAAAATATGTCAATTTTCCTCATGACTGTGATGTTCAACTGATGCACGATCAAAAAAATCTTTATATTCATACACTTTGAATTTTTGTTTAAATGGTCAGCTAAACAATAGACACACAGTCTGCCAATGTTTATCTTTTGGGATGAAAAACAGTGTTTTTGATTTGTCGAATCAATTTTGAAGCAGTTGTGTATACATATATCTTTACACTGGAAAAGTTAGGTTAACTTTTGGAAAAAGGCAAATGAGTTGCCAGATCTCAGTTTCTGATTTTAATCAATTTTCAAATTATCAGCAAGCACATGTATATTAATTGATAGGACATTATAAAGCTTCCTAGATGAAAAAAAAACCCCGTAAACAAAAATGAAATAAGTTACCTTTACATTTTGAGGGTTCTTTTTTATCTGTCTATGAAATGGTTTTAAAGATTATCTAAATTACCTCACTTGATTTATTTAAAAATTTATCCTAAAAATGAAAGCTAACAGCTTTTTAATTATTTTGTTATCTTTTTTTTAATGACAGATGGAACAGTAAAATAATTATACTGTTCCATTTGTCATAAAAAAGATAAACAAATAATTAAAAACTGCTAGCTTTCATTTTTAGGATATAGATAGTGCAAACTATTGTTGGTAAAGCAGTTTTCTGGTAGCTGTTCTTTGAACTAAAGTTAACATGGTTTGTAAGCAAATATTCAACTCATGAATGACCAAGGGTACGATTTATTACTGGTCCATTTTTATTGTGTACTAATTCATTTTTAAAAGTTCCCTATTGCAAAAAGAAATACATCGTCTAAATGAATATAACAATTTTAAATAATCAAACAATTATTCGAAAAATATGGCAAAATTTCTTTGTTTTTATAGGTATACTATATTATGCAGTATGTTTTTCGATTCAAATACTACAAAATATGACCGTTACTGTTCAATTGAATGATTCATATGTCTTCGTTTTTTATTGAAGATATAGACAGTCTGATTTACAACATTTTATTAAAATACATAAACATCATTATATGTATTTACATGACAAGTTTATACATGACATACGCAGATAGACAAGCTTACATTTTAACACTACATTGTATATATCTATCACAGTAATAAACAAAATATAAAAAGATCTTAATATCAAGAAAAAAATTAAACTCAATAAGTACAGCTTGTTCCAGAATTGATATGATATTTTTATTTTTCCAAGTAGGTAGGAATTAAATGCTAACATTGTTATAGATAGCCCAACAATTACATTACATTACCAACAAAATAATATACAAACAATACTTGTATACTATCATCAACAGTCCATGTAACAAGATACTTTTTTTCCGTTATTTGTTTTTGCACTTTTTGTACAACATAAGTCTTTTTATGTGACCGTGAATAAACATAATATAATCATCGCTTTATAAAAGGTGCCCATGCAGTGAATAAAGACATATTCAGCAAAAAAAAAAAATTGCTTTCAATTCCATGGTGATGTACTGATGTAAAGGGAGCAATGAAAGGTTCGCTTTCAATGGCGACGCATGATTTTTTTATGAGAGGGGAAGGAAACTTATCAAAAGGCCTCTCAAAGTTTTCATGATCAACAATAGTAGATCATCTAATACTCATTCTTCAGAGTGAACAAAATTATTACTCTGGCGTGTTTCATGAATTAGCAGGAATATATTGCTATATGTTAAAGATATAAAAATATATTTAGTAAATATTTATTTTGCATAGTTATTGACTTAATCCAAAAATTGATTAATATAGTAAGAAGTCATATACATACTTTTAACAATAATTTTAACATGAATAATACCAAGCAAAAAGTTGCAAAGGGCACAACCAACCAATACAAGTTAGTTGTGTGCTTCAATCATATCCAAGAGGACAGTACAAGACTTAAAGTGTCCAAATACAGGTCTGAATAATGGTATTTCCTCAAATTTTAGATTTATAATTTGGGGCCTGAATACAAACATCCTCTCACTGAACTCAGCTATCTCTATATAACAATGATTTAATGTAAACAAAATTCTCCACTTCATCACTATCAAATATTTTGTTTCATAACAAATATTCTAAAGCCTTACTTCAAATAATGAGATCCACCATATATCAATGTCACATGGAATAGTCAAATTCATATAAAAAACAGTCTGAAAGTCACATTAATACATCTACACTATTAAATTTAATCTTGCTAAATTATGAAAAAAAACTAATTTAAACTGTCCTCAAGGTGATAAAACATTGGAAATATGAATAACAAATAAAACCTTGGTTTAATATTTTGAATCATACTGTACATAAATAGAATATGGAACTTTTACACCTAATCTTTTCTGTCTGTATATGAATTCCCCTGGGCTAGCATTCAAATTGGTATAGACCTTGATATCTCATAGCCTTGATAATTATGTGCAGTTGTAAAAATACAGTGGATATAAAATGATATTGATTCACAGGGAATTTTATTTCTGTTTTATGTGCAGGCTTGACACATGGGTCATTAAACCATTGAAAATCCCCTATTAAAGTTGTACTCTATGAGGCCCTGATTAACTTATGGTATGTGAAACATCATTGTTTTGGAGCAACAGAGCATGCAATACACTTTTAGAAAAAATTGTGATGTTTAACAAAATCAAGCAAAACATCGGTCTTACAATTTTGAAAAAAAATTAGAGTACTATAAAAAAAAATGTTTTTGTATAATACAAGTTATTTATATATACTTGATGCTAAAAGGAACACCAATGCATTTCTTTCATCTCAACATTCATGGTATAGTGTAGGCAATTTCATGTTGAGATGAAAAAAACACAACAAAACAATTTGACTGACACTGACAGGGTCAATTTTATGTGCCAAAAATTTCATCGGCAACTAATCAATAGTAATGGCCCTAGTTTCTGATACAATCAAACAATCATATAAAAAGTACATAAAGTGGAATACTGGCATCAATTGTAAGGCAGTTAAATTTTGTCTATCACAGTTATAACAATATAGACAACCCATTTCAAAGCTTATAAGTTTTCACATTATGAAGCTGCATTATTGCATAGCATTATCATCTGTGTTATTGTGGTAGTGCTCAAACATTCAACACACTTTATAACTTGCTCTCTCTCTCTCTCTATATATATATATACCCCCAAACCATTCCAGGTTGCTTATATCACTCACATACTCTCCAAATGTAATATCTATCATATTTTTTTTCATTTGGTACTTAAAAAACATACACACACTATTGTACTGTAAAATTCATGCTGTTGCTTGTGGCTGTAGTCCAAGTTTTTTTGTACCTAGAGCTAGGCTATTACATTACACCACGGCACAGATCTAAACAGTAGGATCTGAACATATGACCATATCCTACAATTATACACAGTCTCAAAGTAGATTTCCCATGTTAAAGTCCCATAAAAAAGTTCAATTTGCATTTTTCCACTTTTAAGGAAAAATAAATTTCTTATAACTAATGATTTTAAATTTCTTCATAGAAAAGTGTTTATTTCTAGAAATTGTTATATCCACAATTAATCATCCTAAGCACTTGTTTCACTGAAAAACCTTGGGAAAATAATTTTTAAATAGTCTATACGACAGCTTGTTCACTTCTCTTCTTATTTATGCCCCTAGTTTCCTTCTTGTCACGTTCAAGAAGTCTAGACCACACATAATGTTAAATCTTTCTTTGCAGAATATATATATATTCCGCCTTGCATGCAAATGCATATGCAAAACCTTGCTTTATAAGATCTATTATCAGGCTGTACCAAACTTATTGTTTGTTGATGGATGTTATCCCCATTTTTTTTCTGTGATTAATGAACATTTTTCATTCAAATTGCGCTTTTATGTAACAAAATCAAGAGAAAACTCAGTAGGCTTGTTAATATACACCTTCATTTAAAAATATAAAATAAAGAAGTTATTTGAAGATATCTGTGAATACTCCATGTTAATCGGAATACCTCGCCCCTTTTGTCGTGTCAAAATAAAAGGCAGATTGAAGTATAATCATTCATATTAGCGGTGAAATGAAAAACAAGACAATAAGAAATTGAATAACATAGCTAATTTTTATGTCAAAAATCCATCAACCAGCCACTTAGTACTACATGTATATTTGGAGTGGCCTTAGTCTAAGTCATTGTTTGAGGCAATACAATACAGAGACACATTGCTTGACTCATCCTTCCTTGTTCCATATTAAAGTCGAGTGCTCAATATTATAAGTGATATTGAAAACTTTAACACATCAATTTTTTTTTTATCTCACCTATTCCCTTCTTTTAGACCCTTTTATATTTTTTTCAAACAGAATTAATCACCAATTAAAAAGACAAGTACAACATGTTTATATTTCAAAGAAAATATCCATAAATTGTTGTAAAATGAACATAAGGTTTATTGTAACAACGTTCACAGTAATATAATTCTGAAGAAGACACTGGAAAGTGTTATGCTGTATGCTTTATGAAATTACTTTCTTACTTAGCGGTTCAGAATAATGTTGGGGAGTTTTATAATGAAATTTTTCATGATGCAATTTTTTCCTAAAAACATTTAGGTCTTTATTTCATAACATACTATTGTGTTAATTTTATACTTTATAATTTATGCTATAAAATTCAATGTTTCTAGAGTACAAAGTATGGATATAAGCTTCCTTTTAGCAATAATATTTCAAAATATCGAGAAAGAAACTTCCCTGTTTGCAAACCGAGCAATCCTCTCACAACAATTGGTAAAATAAATAATACTAAAATAAAAATAAAAAAAGAACATACATGAAGTAACAATTCAAAAAACCAAAAAAACACCACTTGAATAGGAAGTATAAGAGTTTATGAACAAAGTTAAAAAAAAATTCTTCCTTGTTACTGTAGTATTTACTTTTAGAGACACACATTCTAACAACAGTGCAGATTTTTTTTCTATGTAAGATTTTATGTAAAAATGTAAAACATAAGTGTTCTGTATTTTTTCCCACCAGTCCAGGAAAACAACATGACATAATTATATTAACAAATAAAAAAAACATATTGATAACAAACACCATTGGCTGTCTTGTGAGAAAATTGCTACATGACGTGTTATGAAAATATGATATCAAAATGATTCATTCCACTCTTTCTTTGTAGTGAAAGTCTTCTATTTATACTACAGGATAAGTCATGAATGCATGAGGATAGATAAAAATACATCATATACCTTGATTTTCTACAATGATGGCAAAAAAGGTATTTTTCTATCCGCAAAATTACACTGTTACTTAAAAGATGCCTAATTATGCTGTTCCTATGGAAACTAACTCATCAATAATACCTAATTTTTTAATAAGATAAAAGCAATGGGTTTTGTAAGATTAACACCTGGGTCTACAGCTATAGGGATGTGCATGTTTCTCTTCCAAATGGATCGATACATGTACATGTATGCAGCAACATGGCTGGATTCAGGTATAATTCAAACAGCTTTGAGCTTTGAAACCCTAGAATGATAATGAAGCCTCTCAACGCCTTGTACTTTAACTGTTTACTGTGTAAACTTTCATCTTGATGTACAGGCAAGCAATCCTGAGAACAATTTATTTAAATAAAAAAAGGTACTCTTAGGCTATCAAAATGCATTACCACCCACTCACCCTTCCCCAAGTTGGCAAAACAAATGATCATGGCAACATTATGCGCCAAATATGGTCCAAAACATAGGGGACTCTACAATTCCTAAATCCAACCATGCCCCCACTCCTACCCCCCCCCCCCCCATCTGCCTTATAAGATAAAATATGAGAAAGAAGACATTCAAAGTTTGGTTTCACTATTTTCACTCATAACATACTCCAAATTCTTTTTAAAGCTTAGCTTGATTGTAATATCTCTTCACTTGGGTCAATATATGTTTTCTTATTTGATAACCCTTTTGGTCTTTGGCGCGTTATTTAGCGACCTTATTCAAATTTTCGATCCCCTGCCATTTTGCCTGGAATAACAAAAACATACTTTTTTTTTTACAAAAGTATAATTATGACTCCATAATATATGCTTTTGTTATTCCAGTTACCATATGTTGCCACGGGGAGGCATGGCAGGAGTCTTGGTTAAAATTGATAAAGTTTTAAAAAATCTTTATCCATTCTAACCCTGTAGTAAAACTACCAACATACATTTAATAGGGCTGCGATAGCTCTATTAAATTGTTTGTGAGATATTCTGTTATCTCTAGATATGTTTACAATCAAGCTTTGCAATAAATATAAATGTTCCATCTCTTAACCCCCTTTCTATTCTTTCAATACTTACAAATGAAACCGAACTTTGAAAATTAACAAAATGTTTGACTCTTTTTAATAACTATGAAATAAGTAATTTTTATTTTTCTCATATTAATCTATAAGCTAAGACCTAAGGGTAGTCAAAATACAGAGGTCCCATTTGCAAATGCAAAAGAAAAAGAATAAAATAAAACTATCAAATTAAGTACAACATCCAAAAGCCATCAATAACTTTAAATAAGGCTGTACCAAATTTGACTATTACATTCATGAATTAACATGTATGAATATAAATGAATGAATAAATGAATAAGTGAATAGTATACAATGATGAGGGAATGAATGAGCACATTTTCTCTTCAGACAGCCAATACATGCACTTAAGTAATCATGTTTGTAATCCAGATGGTAGATTTTTGAAACATTCTTTTTCAAAAGCAAAAACATCATGTTCCATGGCGTATATTTCTTACTAATATATTACCAAGCAATTAGCCGAGGTCTTATTTCACAAACAATAGGAACAGTAGAACAAATTTCAAGATTGAAAATATAAATGTACATGTATATCAATTCGCATACATTTAATCAGCTCATCGCGTTAAATATCTATTTAAACCTCATAAACATTGAGGTACAATGGAAAAAAATACTTTATTCATTAATTGTAAAGTATCTAAATCACCAAACTGTTGTTTGAAAAAAATTGCATCATTTTTAAAGGTTATCTGTTCTTTGAACAGTTGTCCTACAGAGCCCAAGGAGGTTTTAAACATTTTTATTTCAACTATTCAGAGTTCAGCGTAAGGTTTCTTTTTGAATGTCCTTTGAGGACCTATAGAGAAAATGTCAAAATGTTTGCACTTAACATATTATTGCCTTTAAGACCATTGAGGATAATGTTTCAGTCACTGCAAACATTGTTCTTTCACATGCATTCAGAATCCACGACATTCATCTATTCTTTGTAATTGAAAGGGAAACAATCCAGATATGTCGGATACACATAACCTAATGCCCATCTCAAACAGGAGGGAGTCTTACCTCAAGCAGGAATGTAATAAATGGATTGGTTTGTTTGTTTGTTTGCTTCTAATCTTCAGGAAGGTGACATTTTGGGCTAGCTGGCCCCCTCCATCAAGCTTTCTTCACCCAATATCACACTCATGTCTCTGGATTTGCAGTAGTTGGTTATTGTATTTAGTTTGATAAAAAAATTGCATATTTGACAGAAAAGGAATAATTTTTAAAAAGAAAATATATCGACCGCAAAAAAATAATTCTCATTCACATCGTATTTATAACAGAATGTAAGATATTTAGCTTGTATATGTTTTTACTATACCTCTAACATGGCTGTTACATTTGGAACATATTAAGTTGCCTGCGTTACCTTGGTAACAATCTTGACAGTAAATCATGTGAGAACACGGCAGAAATAAAACATTTGATATCTTATCTTTGCAATTCCAACAATAAAACATTTGTCTCAGCTTTTCGTTTTCTTTTAGTTCAGCTTCATAAGCAGGATCATGGATGCCATTTGAGAGTGTAAGATCAGTGGATGCCTCTTTTGTGCTGCTTATTTCAGAATCACTTACTTCAGTTTTCACTGGTTTCTCTATTTCTTCAGAATGACTGTCACTATAGCTAGAAATATAGCTTTGTGTTTTGAATTCATCTTCATTGCGTTGAGTTTCTGTAAATCTTTCAGGTGTTTTTTCAATTTTAAATTCAACTTGACCCTTGTGTCTCTCACGCCTTTCTTCTTCTTTAAAAATTTCATCTAAGAGATCAGAAGCTTTAATGTTTGTTTTACCTACAACAAAAATAAAACATAAATGTTGTTAAGTGTGCCATCTTCACAATGTTTACACCAGCATCAATACTTAATAAACATTTGTTGAAAATCACTCTTTAAATGAACTGGTACCCAGATAACAACTCCTGGTTTAGTTTGATAGGGGTATATGTAGTATCAGATACACTAGCGAGGGAATCATCAAAGATAAAACTATTTGACAACACTAGCTTACAATATTACAAATTGCAATCTTGAATTATTATACCCTCTAACCTTCTTGCTGCAAACGTATATATGCTCGATTTATGTCTTCAGCTGAATATCCCATCTCTATGAGGTATTTCCCTTCTGGTGTATCCTCAGGTTTTGTAGGAGTACTTGGAAGAGTGGCTGATGCAGCTCCCCCCACTGCTCCAAGAAGTGAGGACTCTAATTGGTTTGTTAAATGGCGCAGGGACTCATTTTCAAGCTGCTCTAAATAAGGGCATTCAGGATACCACCGTTTGTGTTCATCAATAGGTACATCATGAATGGACCACTCTTCCATGCCACCACCACAGAAAAAACAACGGACACGGTCTTTAGGACCTGTGTAGAACAATCCACCTGTTGCAAAATCCTTTGGAGTTTGTGGTAGAGCTTGCTGCTTCCATTCATCAGAATTGAAAGATTCAATTCTTCTTTCAATTACAGAGTATAGTGGATATTTTGCCCTTGCAGTAATTACCCCTAATGAACTAGTATCCATGTTTTCCAAGGCATTTTCTGCTGTAGGAATAATCCCAATTGCTTTTAAACTACTTGTTGTAACTTTAGGTTTTGGTTTAGGGCCATTTTCTGATGCAGCTAACCCTGACCTTTGCACTATGCCATCCCCTAAACTTTCCAAATATGGGCATGCATTAAAGAATTTCCTGTGTTCATCTAGAGCCCTATCCCCTAATTGCCAGTTTTTTAAAATTCCTCTGCAGAATACACACTGTACTCTGTCATCAGAATGAAGATATTTAAAACCTGCTGTGGCCAGCTCTTCAGGACTTATGATATCATTTTTTGGCCAATCTGCAAATGTACTCAACCTCCCTTCTCGAGTTCTTAGATCTATATGTCTTTCTCTCTCTACTTCATCCCCCACAAACATATGTCTGGGTTGGGGTGGTTGAGAAGGATTACTGGAAGACCCTTGTTCAAGGTCACTTCTGAATATTGAGTTTGTAGGAATATCATTTTGACCTCCCACTCGACCTGCAACTTCAGGTCCAGCTCCATTAAGGTTACTTAAGGGTGACGGTCTATCAAAAATATTTGTAGCATTATCTGCAACATTTCCACTTTCATCCCTTCTTTTCATCTGTTGAAAAAACTCACATGATGGAAACTCTTGTAAATGGCGATATTTTGCTGAATCGTTCTCTCTCCATTCAGTAAAAACATGTCCGCAGTAAAAGCACTGTAAATCTCTGTTATTTCCTGAGTAAAAGAGACCCCAAGCAACCAATAACTGTATTATTATGGATCCTGGATATTTCAGAAACGTGAGGGCCCTTGTAGAACTGTTTTTCATTGAAGGGAATTTCATTTCGCAAACTGAAAAGAAGAGAAATTCAGCTTTTTATATTCTTATTGCAATAATTTTACCTGTTTCATTGTCACTTGATGACCCATCTGTCATATAGGGGATTACACATAACTATATAAATATTTTAATCGATTGTAAAATATCCCTTATTTCCATTAGTATGGCAGCCATATCTCAAAGTCAAGTCCAGAGTCTAAATGGTCCAAAATTTAAGAAAACATTTAGCCCGGACGGCAGTAAGGGGAACAAATTAGGAGAGGGAAAAATCACAGGAATCTGAATACACTTGGTATATAAAAATTCCGACTGGATTTTCTAAGTTTTTGCATGTTTTGAGACACCAGGTGGATATCAAATAATAAGCCTTCTTATTGGCATGGTGGATAGCATGTTAAAAAAGAATTGTAACAATTTTGGATATAAAATTCAAACTTTCATTGGAATGACATTTCACTAGTATCTTAAATTTCATCAACGTTTTGGAATCTCACCTACGAAATAAGTAGGTCAAAAAGATTCATAAGTTTGTTCCAACCTATGAACAATCAATTTCTGTACAAAATGAGCCTGCATGACTTCTCCTAAAACTGTAGGGAAAATAATCGTCATTTTGGTAGAAATAGGTCTAAAATAGGACAAAACATAATTATAATGAATACTGTTCGTAGTTTAGATATACCAGTCCATAGATATATTTTGGGCGCCTGATGAAAAAGGATTAAAGGAACCAAAAGATAAAAAACTGGTCAATAAGGTCAAATTGTTATAAGCCTCAAGAAGATCCAAGTTATGGGGCAGGGTACACCAGAACCACCTTGCATTAAGGTTGAAGGTGAGGAATTAGAAGTGGTATATCAACTCCAGTACCTTGGCTCCTCTGCAATAGACAACCTTTCACTTGACATTGAGCTTAATAAGCGTATTGGAAAAGCAGCAACCACGCTATCAAGATTTACAAAGAACGTGTGGGGAAACAAGCAGCTCAGAACATCAACCAAAGTAGAAGTGTTCCGGTACACGGTATATCGGTTTTACGGGATTTTCATGGCTGATACGGTATCCGGTTTCCATATTCAGGAAACCGGATCACGTACCGATACTTACATAATTATTGATAAAATAGGCAAAAGATGATAATTCATACAATAGTAATGAATTTCTTATTTGAATCTTGTCAATTTAAAAGCAGATCCGATGATATTCAGGATTTTTATCGGTGTTTGAGAGCCAGGGTCGGCTTTCCCTGTCGGTAATTTTTTCACAAGTAAAAAATATATTTTTAAGCAAAAGTATACATTAAATACTTAAAATAATATAAAGTGTTGAAAATACAAGAAATTGTCTCAAAATATATGTGAACAAATCCTTTCAAACAAAATATTTGTTTGATTATAAATCATCAACAGAATACAAGATTTGCGTATTCAGTATAATGACGTTTGTTTGTCTGGCACTGACAAATGAAAATGTGTATTAAAAATCAACACTCAAGTTCATTGCAGATATGTCAAAAGTCAAGAATTCATCATAAATTTAAATTGAACATACAAGAAACAGGCATTGTATGTAAAACTTTTGTCTCGTACTCTTCATGCAATCAAATTCGATCGTAACAGTTCCTGATAAGACATGTCAAAAATACGCTATGCCTATGGTTCTAGCATGTACTACACAAGCAAGTGACACAAACCACAGACTGGTTCTTCATTACGATCTCATTACATTCAGCATAGAAAACTCTGAATAACGTGCAGGATATCTGTCAAGCATGTGACATAGAAGCATGGCTAAAACATGGAAGCTGACACTCGTCTGCAGACGAGTGCATTCTTGGACTAAGTCTTTTAACTTTTAAGTTATATCCTTTGGATGACAGGTCAAGATTAATTAATCAAAATAAATATTAGGTGTTGATCTTTGACACGGGAGCATTGAAAACATAGTTTGCTTATGAAGTAAGTGAATATGATATTCTGATATGACATCGCTTTGAGTTTGACAATGCATGAGTGATACTGACAGTTCATCTGTCAGATGTGCAAATGGTTTCAAGTTCAAGTTTCATCGGTCTATCTTTTCACTCCTGTCTCTTAAAACTCGTGAATATTAAATACTTAAAACAATAGCATTTCAGTCCACTGAAAACTTTTTTTTCTTTCTTTCGTTGATTTTTTTAGTGATACTAGGCACCAAAGACGAAGTATTTTGAACATTGCATTATCAAAAAGTGTGTACAGATTACACAAGCTTGGCATGTTAATTTGTTGCAGTTTTTTAAAGAATCAACATAAAGGAATCACTTGCAAATAACTTTGTCAAATTTTGATAAACTCTTTTAAGTAACTAAAGAGGCTATTTTTTTTAATTATTGGTCTTTTACTTTCAAAACAAAAAAATCAAAAGTTTTATCAGTGGAGTTGTTGCCATTTTTCTAAAATATAGGTAAACAGAATTGAAGATTATTTCCCTGGTAGCACATTTGTTACATACATATGGCTAACTAAATGATTCCTGGCAGTGTCACTGAAAAGTTTACTTTCATCAAGCCTAAGTAATAATTCAACCATACCTAGCCTAGGCTATTTCTTTCATTTTGCTTTTATACAGAATTAGAGATATATTTATTTTTTAAAAAAATCATCAATCTCTTAAATTATGTTGGTTTCTTTCAATTTGTCAGATTGACAATGGAGTTTGCATCTGTTTTAATATAATTATA
>JAVSBT010013901.1:5596-19136 GCA_033118115.1 Pharyngocirrus eroticus
ATCTCTACTATTGTCATCACTGTCCCTTGCAGATGACACTTCACTATCCGACTGCACCGCTGTAGCTGTTTTTGTTTCTGAAGTTCCTACATGACGTAGTTCATTTCCTTCTGTAGATTTTTTAAAATCTGAACGGGAAGACTCACTTATATCTTTTATATCTTCAGCACTTTCTGCTAAAACAATAGGAGTATCTCTACTATTGTCATCACTGTCCCTTGCAGATGACACTTCACTATCCGACTGCACCGCTGTAGCTGTTTTTGTTTCTGAAGTTCCTACATGACATAGTTTACTTCCTTCTGCAAATTTTTTGATATCTGAACAAGAAGGCTCTGTTTCATTTGTATCTTCAGCACTTTCTGCTAAAACAATAGGAGTATCTGTACTATTGTCATCACTGTCCCTTGTGCATAACACTTCACTATCTGATTGCACTGTCGTAGCTGTTTTAGTTTTGGTTTCTGAAGTTCCTACATGACATAGTTCACTTCCTTCTATAGATTTTATAACATCTGAACAAGAAGGTTCACCTCCATTTGTATTGTCTGCTGAAACCATTGGAGTATCTCTACTATTGTCATCACTGTCCCTTGCGCATAACACCTCACTATCTGACTGCACTATGGTAGCAGCATTACATTCGGTTTCTGAAGTTCCTACATGACATTGATTAGATCCTTTGAAAGATTCTTTAAGCTCACTTTCATTGGTATCTTCAGCATTTTCAATTAAAATTATAGGAGTATCTCTCCTGTTGTCGACATTGTCCAAAGCACACGCCACTTCGCTTTCTGATTCCCCTATTACAGTTGGACTTGTAGGAGATCCTTCTTCCACTTCTGGCAAGTTACAATTTATCTCATTATCTAATGATGATTTATCTATTTCATCACAGTTCACATTATTTGGTTCTTTCAAATGTTCTGATACTACAGATTCAGGATTTGGAGTAATTTCATCCCTTTCCCCTGTTAGCTCTGTAAGTGAATCAATAGACCTTGATGAAACTGATGATTTGTTAATTAAAGAATCAAACTTCAATCTTTTCTTTTTTGTTACTTCTGGCAAGCTACTATCCGAGTCATCTCCTTCACTTTGTTTTTCTCTATTTGAAGAATTATCTAATTCATCAATTACTGATTCAGGTAGTTTTTCCAAATCAACAGATAACTTTTTCTTATGGATATTCAACAAGCTACTATCGGTATCATCATCATCATCATTATCTTTAGCTTGGTTGTATCCGTTGACTGCATGATCTCTTTTTGAATCATTTGATATTTTTTTAATTGCTAAATCAGGCAGTTTTTCCAGATCAACTGACAACCTTTTCTTATGGACAGGTGACAAGCTACTGTCTGTGTCATCATCTTTCTTTTGTTTCCTTTTGGGAGTAGAATGATATAGCTTTGAACCATTTGGAAATTGATCAATTACTGAATCAGGCAGTTTTACTAAATTGACAGATAACTTTTTCTTCCGGACTCCTGACAAGCTACTGTCTGTATCAGAACTATCTGTTTTAGTGCAATATCTGCGCGAAGGAGAAGTCGTTAACTGAGTCACTACAGAATCTGGCAATTTTGTTAGGTGAACACTTAAATGTTTGCTTGAAACATTCAGCAGGCTACTTTCTTTTTCACTACTCTCTCTCCCCTTTGATGCAGTTGATGATGCAGTTGTTGATGTAGTTGATTCTGAATGTGATAACTTTTTAACACGAATATCTAATTTTAGCCTTTTAGAAGTATCTGGCAAACTACTGTCTGTGTCTTCACTTTCTGTATGATTATTTCTTTTCCTTTTTCCCTTTTCACCATATGCTTTCAGCTCTGAAAGAAAATCCTTAATATAAATGTATTTGTTTGCTGAATCTTTTCTGATTGATTTCAGTGTTTTAGATAGGGATATGACAAAGTCTTTGGAATTGATGTAAGATGGTTTTGCCCTATCTATCCTTTTTCTGATCAGCTGTAAAACTTCTGTATCATCTTCAGTGATTTCTTTACATTTCTTCAAGAACTGAAAATGGAAAATTGACATGGAATGGTTACTTTTTTTCCCACAGATTATTAATTAATTGATTATTGAAATAGCTAACTTTAAAGTGACTTGCATTAATATCATATAGGCCACAGTGTGCAAACATAAAGCCTTACCACCTTCATTTCTTTGAAATGTTATCAATGAACAGTCAAAAAATCAAAACCATGAGATTCTATCAAAAAACTTCATCAGCATAAAAAATTGCTTTGTATTGCTTTGTTCTTTAAAATCTAACATCATATTGTATATGCCTTACTTTACCAAGGTTATCTTCCCTAGAACTGACCTCCCACATAGCCTTGGGAGAGTTGTAGTTCAATCCTATTGTCAGGAAAGATTTCAGATAATTTCAAGATAAATAATGACATTGTTTTCAGCCATTGTTATTAGTATTCTTTTACATGCTATGGGGATAGAATCCATGACATGGGTCCACATTTTACATCCTTTCCACTAGATGAGGGAAACAAGCCAGACATTTCTAATACACATAACAGAGCTGAATAAACATGTTCAACCAGAAAGACATCTTGTTTCCCTTAAATAAGTGGTGCAGTAGTAATAGATTATATGAAAATGTTTGTACTTTTTCTATTGTTGATTGAATTCCTTCTGACAATTTTTCGTCTGCCATTCTCCTTATTGGTAGACACATACAAAGTTATGTGGAGAGATTTTCTTTTATTCTTTCATGGTTGCCTTATGTTTCAGTCAGTTTTGCTGCAAGAAATATAAATCATACAATTTGAACCCAATTGAATTTTCAACATTGATGGTTACAGTAAACACAATAATTATTGAGGTTTGTGGTAATTTTGACAGATAGCCTACATTGCACTAGAGTCTAGGCTATCTGTCAAAATTAGAGTCTGGATGATTCAGAAAGTGAAAATCCTAGGATAACCTCATTATTTGATCTCAAATGGAGGATTACTTTTCAAATGAGACCCATCTTAAATGAGTGGAAATTCATCCTTTTTTCAGTGGGGCAAACCCGTAATCATTCAATTTTTTTTGAAAATTATGTAGATTTTACTTGGAATACACATTACTCGCGCCAGTCTTTAGAGACTTTCTGACAATGGTGCCCCAGACACAATTATTAAAAGTCAATTAAGTCACCCTTACAAAATTAATATATAACCGTATTTTTTCAACTGCTTCAATGCAATGTACCTTTACTAAGATTCACGACAGCAATACAATAAAATATGCTGACCAGTAATTTTGGAAGTTGTCAGGTTAACGCTTTATGTCTGCTATAGGGCGATAATAAGAGGGTTGTGGTTTTAAACAATTTTCATTGTCCTAAAAATTGCTAGAATATCATTAACATTTATCGAAGTTGAAGATAACTCAATGAAACTATATGTGTCAGTTTCTTACGAATTTGCAATTCATATATTCACCTTTATAGATTATGTTATCAATGTACAAGTCCCTAGTCTAAACTGCGCAGGATCCGTTTGGTCAGTTTGTTTGGAAAGAAACAAATCCCACAACATAACACATATCTTTTCATCTTGCCGTCAAAAATTAGGAAAATACAAGTTTAAAATAATCGCATATTTTTCTAAAAATGAAACTAATTTGTATTTTTTGTTATTTAGCTATCAAAGGTCACAGGTTCATTCGTTACATCTGAGTGTTTGCCAATCTATTTGTCGCTATAACGTTCAAATAATGAACGCGCCAGACTGATTGTATGTGTATTCGCCATTTTGCTTCCGTGACCAAACCAAGTACTGGGAGGCGCATTATATACTACACTTACTTTCACGCTTATTTAAATGTGTGGATCGTAAACTGAAACTTTGGCCATGAGTTGGGGAACAGATCTTTGGGTATGTATAAGTTGATTCCTTGAGTTATTATTCTAAATTTAAGCCATTTATAGAGAATTAGTACTTTGACAGGGAACTAAAGTAGGTCGAACTTTGGCTACCAATAATGCTATTTTGCATCCTGTTGAATATATGACAGAGGCCATCTAAATAACATTTCTCCCTTAATATACATTTATTGGGAGGCATGCAACTACATTTTAAGAATGTCATTATTTCTTATTCAGATTATACCCATCTTGAAAATGTAGGTTTGATTATTGGCTCAGGCAAAATTTTGTAATAGTAATCTCAAAATTAAATGTTTCCTGCCAGATTAGCAGATTCCTTCCCTAAATATGAATTATTTTGAACCGGTATGAATTCAATATTACACTTTTGCCAAAGCTTTGAAAGTGCTTATTCTTTGAATTAAACAGGTATTGTGTCGGGTTGCCTATTTTTTTTATAGGAGACTAGCATTAAAATAAGATTCAGAATGAATGTTGTACTTGTCAATACACACTAACACAGTTATCATCATGAGTCATCATGCATGAATGGAATGAAATTTTGCAGATAGAGCATATGATTTACAATAATTTTATCAGGATTTTGTGACAGATTTTATTGATTCAGAAAGAAATGATCAAATAAATGCAGTTATTAGTGAGAGAAGTGGAAAATTGTTAGTAGATTATTTAAAGCATTGAAGGCCATTGTTATTTTCATATTGAAATCTTATTTTGAATGTGAAAATGCTTCATAAAAGTTAACATATTTATAAACAAAGAAACTGTTATTATAATTTGGGTTGATATGGCAGCAAAGGGGTAATGTTTTTGTCTTGTGACAGTTTATGCTACCTTTATGATATATTTCCTCGAGAGGAAGTTTACACAGAAGAAGGCAAAATAAACACTGTATAACTTTTCTGGATTCATCATGTCATTCTACATATGTTTTGTTTATTCATATTTTCAGGATCAAATTGATAGTGTTGAGAAACATACTCAAAAGGGTTTGGACTTCTGCGAAAAGTACCTATCATATATCAAGGAGAGAGTTGCCATTGAACAAGAATATGCAAAACACTTAAAGTAAGTTAAATAAGTCCTGAACTGCAGAATTTCAAATATATTACATATTATTCATCATCAGGGTGCTAACCGATACTGCAGAAAATCAACAGAAAAAATGTTCTGCTGACTTAGTGCAGGATTCAAACCCACAACCTTAGGGATACTGACCCACTGCTCTAACCCTCTGAGCTAATCTAATCCAGTTAATTGGTTTTACCATAAGTATTAAACCTTAATCTAGAAAACGAACTACCTATAATTTTTTAAGCCTCTTCCTTATGTCAATATGATTTTGTAGTTTCATACAATTATGTTATTGTATGACATGTTCTATATGGATGTGCTTCAGTTACTTTTAGTGTGACGGAAGTATACTTTGTCCACAGTCATGAAAGTTAAATAGTCCATAGTAGGAAGTGATTGTTGGTTTTAAAACCATTAGGAGGAAGTGTTTGTATTTGATTGATTGATTCACTTTCTTTATGTTTTATGAAAAAAGGCGTATATCTTACCTGTGTTTATGAATACATATTGCAATATTTACATTTTTAATCCCAGGACCAATACCAACATCATTTTTAGTGAACAGCTTTATTACCATGTTTATAACCTCAGAATCATATTCTGGTTTTTTTGTGTTTCAAGTGACCTGTATTTATGACAAATGTTGTATTTTATTGCCCTTTGAAATCAGCAAATTTAAGCTGAAAGGTCCATCCTTTAAAATAAGGCTGCTACTATTATTATTATACGGGGAAAACACTAGTGAATAAAGAGAAAGTGACCTTATTTTGTCTCAAATAACCTTCCACATTGGATTGGTATGGAGCCTGTCAAGAAGTCCAGTATTCAAAATAAACTTTCAAAGCACAAGGAAAGGAAAATTTCACTTAAATTGTGAACTTGCTCTTTTAATACAGTAATAAGTTGAGGAGGTGACTGTCCTTTAATTTGTTGTATTAAGAACAAAATGCCACTGATTGTTTGCAGGATTTAAAACAGGAAATATCCCTAAATGACACAACCAAAAGTCACAATGCCTGCTGTAAAATAGGCAACTCTATTCAAATTTTGATCATTGATACTAAGATTTGCAGTTAATCATCTTAGGCAAGACAGTGTTTGCTGTGGGGGAAATTGGCAGCTAAAATACATATTCTCTTAGTTCTATAGTTGTTGCTTAAGTCAAATCTCTGACATACAATAACTAAGTAGAAGTACTTTTATAAACCTGTTATAATTGAAAAAACAGTTTCATATATTGTGTGAGGAATTTTTGTCTCATTGCATTAACTTGATTAGATATTTTAGATAGTAAAACAACCCTATTGCAAGCTAGTTTTCAAAACACAAATTGTGAATATTGGAGACATGGTTAAATTACACTGTGAAGTTTATCACTGACCTAAAAACAAAAGACTTTCCGTCTCTATGCCAAAATATTTACAAACAAAATGTTCGCTTAACAACCCAAACTTTTTCATAGATTTTTGACTATTTACCATGAACAATCCTAATTCTCTAATCCAAACTCTTAGTCTTAGTATACCTTGATTATAGTTTTAATCTCCAGTGAATAACAATTGATTTAAAATGATTTATAACATTTTATACAAACATTTTAATTGATTTAGATTATTTCTTCATTGATATTTGAATTTCATGAAGTTGATATATACAAGAATATGTCTGTGACTTTCTCATAAATTTGTCATTTCATATTAACCTTGCAACTCCAACTTTTAACTTTTTTCTGCAATGTTAAAACAGTGTGCTGACTCAATGAATTATGGGTAGTTAAATCTTCTTTTGACATTGTAGGAAACATATCACATAATTATTTATATACTAGTATATAAAAATATAGATGAACCATGTTCACAGCAAATGTGTGTTTTAGGTCATGTTGTTGGCAGCTTTGTTTACTTGCCAGAATAGTATTGTTTGTTACCTAATAGTCAGTTTGTTTGGCACGGTATTACTCAAGAAAACACCTAGCAGAACCAATATGTGAACAGTTGATACAGGTGGAAGTAACTCCAATCCTAAAATGTATCTTTGATGGGTTATTGATCTGATGGAAAAAACAATATTTTGCAGAAAAAAACAATTATCTTGTAGTTTCAAGTGCCATGTGAAATGTTGAAAATTCAACACAAGCAGTTTTGATTGAAATATAGATTGATGTATGCCACCATGAATGATCCACTCCAAAGCCAAAGTGATTGATCTCTCAGTTCACTCAGAATGTTGTTTTGATAACGTTCTAGTCAATTCTAGGAAGAGTTTGGTTGATATCTGTTTCAACGTGAGTAGTAAAAGTCAGTCTAGGTTTAAACCACTGGAAAAAAGTATCATCCGCAACATTGCACAGACTCACACACAACCTGGGGCTATGAATCTGCCAGCATTTAGTAGGCAATGGCTCTCAAACTTTTTGGATATATTGTTGAGTATGCTATTGTTATCAGTTTACATGGTAGTCAGTGCAATTTTTACATGAATGAAGTCCAAAACATGACATGTAATTTTGGGCAGGCTCTCAGTTAGTTATCTGAGCATGGGTATACTACAGTGAATGCCGTTTGAGGGGAGTGATCACTCTCACTCGCCATCACTCTCCTAATGATAAATTTGGGGGAGTGATGGTAGCTCACCTGAGTTTTGAGTTATTATTGTCCATTTGTATTGAAAAAGAGCAAATCACTCTCCTAAGTCTGACTTTAGGAGAGTGATTATGGCTCTCCAGCGATTTTCAAACGGCAATCACTGATACTAGTAAATAGAACACTTTATTTTGACAGGAGTGATAGCTATGACTAAACATGTAATGATATTGATGCTACTGTAGCAGGCAGGGCTGGAATTTGATCTTTTTCTTGAGGGACCCCAGTAACATGTAAATAAAGGAAATGGCTAAAATTATAAAAAGTCAGAGGGGCCTCACAATATCTGATTATGGTATACACCAAAAGCAAGTAAAGTATTGACATTACATCAGTGGCTTACTGTTGAATTTGAAGTATACTGCTGTACTATAAAACGGCAAGTGACCATCAACAATAGAATGAAGGTTACCTTATTTATATGGTAATCCCTTTCTAAAAGTTGTAATATGCTGTTGGAGACATTCTTTCTACTAGGTTAGCAGTCTCTTGAAATATGGTTGCAACTGAGTAATCTTTTTGTTGAAGGACCCTTGAACGTTATTATCTGATATTAATCCTGCATAATGAAATAGAAGTACTTACATCAAAGCTTTAATTCTAGTATTTATAAGTTACTTTACTAGATCTACAAAGCTTTATGAATTTGATGGAAAATATAAAATATTGTATGATAAAAACACCTGTATCATGATGAACTACGCAATAGTACATATTGGATTTTAATTTGTTTATTTAGAACAACTTCTGGATTAAATCAGATGTAAATGTCCATCAATACTATGCCATTTTCTGACCACTGCTAGGGCATCACAAATTATTTATAGAGGCCCCCTAACAATTCCATTTATTGTTAATTGAGAGCAAAGGTGTCTTTGGGCTAAATGTCTTACCCAAGAGCTTGTCGGATCCTTCCCATCCAATCTTAATTCAAATGCTTTTTCATGGAAACACCACATTTCCCACAACTGTGTCAACATCTCCTACCCTATGATAGAATACTTTGAAATGAACAAATTGGCTCTGGTCTAGAATTGATTTTCATACCGATCTAAGTTAGGATTGGTTTTATTTGGTACTTTATGCCTGGCCCTAATTTCTATTACAGACAGGAATTATATGAGATTCTTGATAGTGATAGGGTATCCAATATCATAGGAAGCAATCTAAATGTGCCGTGACTTTGGCAATCAAAGATGGGATTGGAAATAAAATTGATAGTAACTAAAACCCAGAAAGCAATAGTAGATGCGTTCTTTTGTAGTCAGTGCTTGGATTATAAATAATCAACAAAACTCTGACAATGAATGTGTAAAACTACCTATAGTTATAGCTTTTCTGTTATTGGATTGTAAAAAAACTACATGTATATGAAGGACAAAATATAGAAAATTTGGGAAATGGTAGACACTGTTTGAGCTCCCACTGTAATCTGACAAATTATTTCATTTTTTATTTCTTGAAAAAACAACTTTCATCACTTTTAATATTTGAGTAGTGAATTATGATTATACAACATAATTGACATGCATTGGTATTTTGAGTCAAATGAGTTCCAAAATGGATGTATGCACACACAGTATAAAGAGGTTGCAGCTATTAAAACATTTTAAACCCGTCAACAAATGTTGATCTTGTGAACAGAAACCTCAAATCAACAGAACCACATTAGAAAAGTAATCAAAATATGTAACACTATATACTTGAATATTATGCAACTTTCTGGGGTTTATGTTTCAATCTTGGTCACCACAGTATATTGTTTTTAGCGTTAATACTGTTATCAGCAGCTACATTGCCTTGAAATCTGATTGACTCCAGGATCAAGGTTAAAAGGTCAGAATTGATGGCAAATGTTAGCTTTCGATTTCATATCTATCTCATTAAATAGAGACCATCAGAAAATTGTGAGATTAGAATAGTAACAAGTAGACCCCAAGAATTCAACATATAGATGAATGTCAATATATACACATGTATGTTTTTTGGATAGAATTGCCAACATTATCATAATTATCATTATATTGAACAAATTTATCATTAGGGTATAATTATATTGCATTGTCTTTTTGGTGACTTTGAATAATTTGGAAATGTTTTTTATTTTGACTGTCATTGCACTCAACACAATTTATCAAAATTGAGCTGGACTATCATTCAATGGATTGATATTTCAATGATAAAAAGAATTAGTTATGACTTCATAATGTAACCTCATTTTAATCATACTTTTATGTAATCTACCTTTGGTGAAACTAAATCTCTTCCGTTTATAGCAGGTGACATGTTTGTTCCTTACAAAATGGATTTTACTTTGGTTAAACATTTTTTTAGGAAGTATGTAAAACTAATAAAACAAAATACAAATTGATGATATATTTATCAAATCAACCATGAAAGGAAGATTTAACAATTGAATAAGTCGAAATATCATCCTAATCTTTAAGTCATGAACTCAAAAGATAAATATTTGGTGGAAATATATATTATGCTTAGGAGTACAATATTCCGTTGTTGGATGGATTGGCCCATATAGCAGATGATTGTTAGTAAAAAAAAATGTGAGTCCATTAAAATGTTGGATGTAGAAGGTTGGCAAAATGCCACAGTTTATCATGTTAGAATGTGACAGTAGATATGACTAGAACTTTTACTATGTAGTTTGAATTAATCATTATTCTAACAATACATTGATAATTTGTTTGTGATATTTATGACCATACTTCATATATCATCCTTCATGTTGTGGTCAGAGTAAAAATATAGTATATAGTATGATTATGACTAGGATCAGAAAGATATGTAATGAAAGTCACTTCCGTGATTGAAAACCAAAAGCTGTGGGTAATAGAGGAGTAAGTTTCTGAGAACAGTTGTCAACATTGATGTCATACATGCATTGTAATTGTCCTTCAATTATTTTTGAATGCTCACATTTTGATATTGTGCCCTAGTTAAGGTATAGAATGAAGAGTAAAATCTATATGACAAAGGGTTGAATAATAAAAAAAGCCTGCATCTTGGCCGTCTCATCCTTTACTTATGATTTTTCTAAACACATTCATACAACTCTCTTTGAGCAAAAATATTTCTGAAAGTTAATAATGCCAGTAGATTTTTGTAGGGAATAGTTTATGTTTAAGTATTTGACCAAATGATATCAGAATTACAGTCAAAGAAGAAAATGGCAAAATTAAAAACAAACACAACAAAATGATACTATTCAAAGGCAGTGAGCGATTTAGGCATGGGACTGACCAACTGTACTGTTTTAGCCCAATGTTAAAATATAATCCGGTCTGGTAAAATTGTTCATTTTCTTATCCAGCCTGGTAGCCTAAAAATTCCAAATTGATTATTACATAAATGTGGAATTTGATGACTAGATATGAAGATCCTTGTCATTAGCTGATATTCCATTAAATTCCTGTATGTGATTTTCATTTCGTACAAGTCATTTTCAACATTCTATTGTATGATTTTTTTTGTTTCAGGATATGTGAACAATTGATCAAATATGATGTCCTAATTTATGTTTTTTCCTTTTTCTCTTTGTATTATAGACGATTAGCCAAAAATTACCAACCTAAGAAAAAAGAGGAAGAAGAATACGAGTAAGTATCTGTACAAACATCAGTCAATTACTTCTGGTTTTGCATTTTCTTTATTAAAAGTATAATCTCAAATGCTGGGCAGTATGACCATATAAAGGATTTTAGAGGAAAGTAGTGAGAACAAAGAAAAATCATAAGCTATTTCTTGAAAATTAGTTACTAGAACTCTCATGCTCACACAAGGCACCTTTGTTTACAGTCTTGGAAAGAAAGGGTGAATTAAGTACTTTTTGTAGTAGTTGTGAATAGAATGACGTATTATATATTATATATCGTATGAAGCAGATCATTGATGTCCTTACTCTATTCATTGCATTATAAGCTCAGTAAACACAATACAAGAAAATCCTGGTCACCTTTCAAGAACCCTTTATGTGTGTAGGTTACGGTTGTCCTGATGTAAAAAGTCTGACCCACCTATTATCAAATAAACAGAGATATATGAAATCCATAGGATGTGATTCATGATGTTATCACAGCTTTGGTTGTTAAAGAAAAAATGTTTGAAATTCTTTAGGAATTATACTGTTTGTATTCTGCTGCCAAGTTTCTTAGTACATGGAGGTTTCTTTGACGTGGTTTATAATGATGTGTTAAATATCATGTCCTATTTTGAAAAATGTCAACACAGCCATGTGTTCTTGAAGGGGGGGGGGGGGGGGTCTGGAAAATAGCATAGCTTTGTGTTATTTTTGTTTTCCAACCAAATTCTTGTTGTTGATTGCTTTTTTCACTTGCCTTTGATAATTCTTAAACTTCTTACTGTGTAGACTGTTTCATAGGGTTATATTGGGGGTTTTTTCTGTTTGATTACTTTGGTCATGTAAAGATTAGAAGTATGGTATTAGTTTTTACTATCAAGCATGGAATATCTGGCATTAATAGTGATTTCAGCTATTGACTGGTATGTTGGTTGTAACTAGTTATCTTACAAATGGTTTTGATAGGTTGATGCTTGCTTATGATGTCATACGAAATATTAAAAACTATATTTTAAAAGAACTTTTGAGATTTTCATGCCTCTTGGTTAAAAATAGTAAATTTCTTGAAATCTAGCAATGTATGATAGCATTTTTACGCACACCTGAAAAGTACAGGTGGAATGTTTTAATGATGGCTATTACCTATCACTTTCTTCCTCACGAATCTTATCTTTATTGGTGTGGCACGGATAGTAATCTCTGGAAACATGACATACTGCTGCATAGTATCATGAGCCATGCCAAGTTTTTGCTTCCTATACTCGTTAGATTGTGGTTTCTTGGAATGGTTTCTATCCAACTTCTTGTACTCATGCAAGCTTTAATGAGTCCAGATTGAAGATGATAGTGATCCAAAAAAACTTTTTGAACAAGTTGATAGTACTATGGCACAATCTATCCTAACATAATGGTTGCGAGGAAGAAACAAATGATGAGTCAATATGGAGAGCGATAGAGATAGGGATTAAAAGTTCATAGGAGTGTCAGTGTACAAAGGTTACAAGGTGAAGGAAGAAACAAAGAAGGAAGAAAAATGATGAGTCAATACTGTATATAATAGAAATCCAAAAACTTTCTTGAATTCGTTACTTTTTTGTTATGCATTCAAGTCATTGTGGTGATGTGTTTATTATCTTCTGTACAAGAATCTTGTCACTAGAAAGATCATCAACAAGTTCTAGGAAGCCAATTTATATAAGCCATGTTACAAAATTAAAAGATTATGACATATTAGGAAGTATATGAATCATATTATGATATTCTTGCACCAATCAATTGATATCTCTAACATATTTACTATTAGAATACATGTAATAAAACGTTGCACTTTCTACACCATGTACAATACTATTAGATAGGTTTACCTAAAATCTCAAAATAGCTTTTGTACAGTAACTCAAGTCAAGGAAGCTACTAGTCAAGAAGTCATAGAAGACATGTTGGACAGTTGTTCATGGTTATCATGGAGCTCTTGCATTTTGATGTAACTGTACATGTATGCTACTTGCCTATTACACATCAACAAGTAAAGAGTAATGTGATTCAGTCTTCTTGTCTATTCTCTATTTCAGATATTCCTGTCCAAAAGGTTTTGTTCAAACATTAAAAGAAGTTAGTGATCTTGCAGGGCAACATGATGCTGTTGCCGAAAATTTTAATAAAAATATCGTTAAAGAGTTAGTCACATTTATACAGGAATTGAAGCAGGATAGAAAAAAGGTAATTTATTTGCACACTAATATTTGTTAATAGTCCAAGCATATGGTTAGATATTTTAGCAAAACCCTGCATTTTGTGGAGAAAGCACCAAATTCTGCACAGAGG
>JAVSBT010014012.1:0-13075 GCA_033118115.1 Pharyngocirrus eroticus
GTAACCACAGCGTGTTCAAAAGTAAGATGATTGTGAGTGAAAAGAGAAGATAATTAAATCTACAATTTGCTTGACGAAGAGTAAAATGTAATGATTTTTATTACATTTATCATGGCTTTTTATTTTGTAATTATTAGCTGCCTGACTTTTGATCTGGTTTTAATGACTCTGTTACATTTTGCATAAGGCTGTCAAGGAACAAAAAAAGAGAATAAAACACAACAAGAAGAAACGGAGCTTGTTATTTGGCTTGTTCTATTATACAATTAAGAATGGTGCAATGCTTCTCAATGCTAGGGGCCTGACAACAAAAATGATGCATTACTTTCTGCAGAGATGTTACAGATGAGATGAAAGAGCTGAATAGAGTATTATCAGATAATTTTGAAGAAATGCCCATCACTTTCATTTAACAGATCGTAAGACAACCAATGTGATAACACTATCAAACAATGTAAGATGAGAAATGATCGAGTTAAAGCAAAGAAAAACAACTGTGGATGGAAAGGTTTTGTATTGACGGAAAGATGTGTTGCAGTTGAGAAATATAGTACCGTGTACTTGTAATAAGAAACTTTAGATTTCTGAGAGAGATTTCTATTTTTGAAAAATACGACCAATAAAAAAAAGGATAAGAAAATCTCATATGACTATAGAAATGTATTACTCTTGTCCTAAATTATTCCTTTTTTAAAATACATCAATCTTGGACAACAATTAGATTTTTTAAATTTAAACAATCTATAGAAAATAACCATTAAACTTGACTGAGATGTCAACATTCTCATAAACCACAGGTAAAAAATATGATGGATATCCACACCAAATACAATTACAATATATTTTTAACATCCTAATCTTTAAACCACCATTTGCCAATTGACAACATGTGAAAATTCATATTAGGATTCACATACATGGTGAATGTTCTTTGCATTGCCAATTCATATTCTCACTGGGGTGTTGGGGGATATTTTGTATTTTGCATTCATAATCTAAATTAGCTGGGAGTCAGATTGAAGTAATTATGTCTCTCCTGTGGTGTTTGAAGTGTTTTTAGATATTGATATTCCAAGTTTATATATCATGACACTAATCTTTAAAACTGAGTTTCAATTCTGTCCTCAAATAATATAACAAAACATTTACATCAATCCATATCTTTTTTAATTATTATTTTTTTCATGACACAAACTAGGCCATTGTACGATTAAAATCATTAAGAATTTCCCCATTTATTCTTGTTATTTTTCAAGATCTCTTTGCATCATGCATTGCTTAGTTTAGTCACAAATGAAGATTGAAAATTAAGGGTTAGAGCGGCAAAGTGAGCAGATCTAAAAGTCCTTAGAATTAAGAACTCATTTTTCAATCTTTATCCGCATGCTGTAGAAGTATAACTTCCGCCAAGCTTCCGTTTTTCATTGAATTGTGGCAAGCAGCCACTAAAACGTTTTTCCTCTTGTAGATCTTTTTCCAAATCTGTCATGCTAATAAAGCTCTGACGGCTTACTGTCAGAGAAGATATCAAGGCTTACCAATATACACGTCAAATGCAAAGATATGCAGAAAAATGTAAAATAGACAAACTGCTGATATTTGGTACAACCAACCCTAATGGAGTGAACGTAAATGAAGTGTTTTTGCTGTTTATTTTGGGCTATTTATCTCATCATCAGTACGTAGAATCAAATGGAAAATGAATTATTTCAAGTAATTTTGAAACAAACAGATAAAAAATTGCTGTCCTTTTTTACCATGATTGTTGAAATAATTATTTGCTTTAGTTTTTATATACTTAAATGTGATCAGAATTATAAGATAAAATGTTAATTCTTACTCCCCTATATATGATAACAAAATATCAACAATATTTAATCATGATAATCCATATTACCTAGTAATTTTTTTCTCATCTCTTTCATACTTGAACAGAAATTCATATTTTTCATATTCTATAAGAATTCTCAGATAGCATTCAGAACATGAAGATCAGACTATAATTTACACTTCATTTTGTTGGAGCTTGAGCCAATGAATTGACCCATAGATAGCTATATGTCATAAAAATAATCCACTTTACCCCTAAGTGGATGTTTTTTCTGTTTGCTGTCATCTTTTGCCTGGTCTGTGAGGATTATAGTCTATTGTAACCTAATATCTCCCTTGACCATTGGCAGAGAGTCTTAGATCTTGTTGAACAAGAATTGAACAAGCAAAGAAAAGCCTAATACATGAGAAGAAATGAAGAAGAAGAAAGAAGGGGGGGGTGAGTTGAAAGAGAATGAGAGGCTCTTCAATGTTAAAGCCGCACTGTTCCTGTAAAAATTACTGTAGAATTCCTCCTTGGTTGGGCCATGAAGAGCTTTAATGAAAGACGAGTGATTTATAGGACGATTGTTATCGGGTATGAAAAGTGGCCATATTAATGACTATAAAAGGTATTCAGAGGATTCCCCTTTCTTTTCAATAGTCAGTTAAAGTTCCTAGATCATTTAGAGGCCAAACTGGGAAAAACCATCATGTTTCATCTATGCCTTCCCTTTCTTAATCCCTCACTGGGGGCTTGTTATGCACTATCTTTTCAGTCTTAGCCTTTTCTATTTAGTGTAGGAAGGGGTTAGGTAGTGGATGATGTCACTTTACATCTAAATAATTGTCTTTAATATTACACAGGGATCAAGCGATCTCATTCACAGAAGACTGGCTATGATAGACGTGGGGATACATCATTTTGTGTGCATCAAAAAGATAAGCAACTTTCCCTGTCGAAAAAAAAAGACCTGGATGCTGTTCATTTCTAAATAAAGCAATGAGTTCTTCAAGACACCAACCATTTGTATTCACAAAGCGTGTGTTCAAACAACCAAAGCCAATGGCATCTAGAAATCTATCATGCTCTATTCACAAAGTGAATTTTGAACTAGAGGTATTTGCCAGAAAATGATATCACTTTGTATAACCCCCTTCACAATAGCAATTCCTATGGTGCAACCCAGGGTGTAAGTTTCTTACTCTCAAATACTGTACTTAATAATAGGTATTCAAATCATATCACTTCATATATTCTTGTAAATGTGTTTTTTCAACATGATCAAATTATAGCTTTAAAAGAAGGAACATTTCTTTGATGAATTTATTTTTAGAAACAAACTGATGTGTATTATTTTACAGTATATTTCTACTACTTTGTAAAATTGTCCCACTATATCCAAGCATTAAAAAATCAAATCCTATATAAAACATATGAAAATACTATATTGCAAGGCTGTTTGTGTGTTAACTTATTGTATTGATATTTTTTTGTCTTTTACAAATATATCAAGATATACGGTAGAACAAACATAATCAATACATGATTGTAGAGCCAATTGTAAAACTCCATATCATTCTCACAAAGAAAATATTGTTATTGGACAAATGATAAATATCTCTTATTTAACAGAAATGAAAGAAGATGAGATTGAGGTGCTAGAATTTTTCCCATGGATCAGTTTTCATAGAATTTTCTCTTTGTAGTAGATCAGGTCAAGATAAAGCATTGAAAATGTCATAATTATATTTATATACCAATCTAATGGTGTTCTGTCTAACTATGTCCTCTGTATTTAGCAAGTGTCATATTGTAAAGAAGTCTTTGTTTTTCTTCTATTGAAAACTCATGACTATTATGAAAGAGGAATCTGTCAACATTAGGATTAAGTATGCTAAGCTGAGTGACCTATAATTCCAGTGTTAAGATCAAGCTTTCTCTATGCAGGGAAAAGAGAATTTATGACAATGTTAGTTACAGGATCTACTTCTGTGACACATATATTATATCACATATGAAACAAAAACTGACTAAAATTTACTGACCTCTTGTGCAAAGTATTGTGATAAAAAGGGACCTGAATTTGTGTTGCATAATTTTATATAGCTATGTTGTTTTATTTCACAGTATCATGAACCATAAACACCATCACGACAACCTATATATCTACATGTACATGTATATATTAAAAGAAATGTTTTTTTCAAGATAAATGAAAAATGAATAAACTCACCTGTTTTGTGACTGAATCAATGAGTCTGACATACAAATCTTGTTCTTGTCGTACACCTATAAATGATGGAAGAGAAAATAGGAGAAATAAAAAATAAATACTGGCTTTAAAAACCAAACACTGGTTATGATCACGATGCAATTTGGGACGAAGGTTTCTGTGTTATAGTTTTATTGTCATTTTTTGGTGATTTGGTTGAATCAGATGACATAGTTTTTCTGACTAAAGATATCAGTCATTGATTTGTTAAAATCTCATTTTCTAAATTTCTGCCAAGCATTTGATGAAATCTAAATATTTTATCATACTACTGACCAAATTTGAAGAAAAATGTAAAATTACCAATGAGGTATCATGAAAAGGGGAAAATGTATACATTTGACATGTATCTTTATGTGATTTTTGATTGAATATTATCTTGCTATCAATAATAATAATACATATATCATGGGTGGATAAACATAGTTAAATTCAGAAACATGTTCCACAGGTCTTCTTGTCGGATTCACATTGACCATCTTATTGTCCATTTTGAAATGAACAGCTTAATAACATTTCCCTGCCAAAGTCAATGAATTTCACAAGATTGTATCCAACCCATTGCAGGCATTCACTGTGTGATGCTACTGAATAAATGATGACAGTGCACAATGCCAAGTATTGCATGAATATTTCAAAGCCCCAACTAAATGCCATTTGAATTATATTCAACCTTATCTTCATTACTGCAATATACTATGTTGATATTGCAAGGTTGGAAAAAGAACAACAGATGACTTTTTTCAACAACAGCAAAAAAAAAAAGAGCACTGCGTGTATAGATAAATTCTCTGGCAATTATCAAATGCTTTAGTTCATTGCCCTATAAGCTTCATACCTAGCCACATATATATTTTGCTTTTATGTAACATTTAAACTTATTAACAAACTGATTTTTTTAATGATTGATTCCATATTTAAGTTTTCATTTTGTTTTTTTAGAGACAGTTTATGTTTCATAAATTATTGATAAAATCCATCCCATATTTTTATGCTCAAAGAACAAGACTTGCGATCAACATTCAAACATTGCAGTCCAATCTAGCCATTGTTTGTGCTGACTTTTAGTCTATGTTAGTACCTATTGAAAGGAATTTCTTATTCGTAACAACACCAGCTAAATTCAACAGCAATTCAATTGTAGGCTTATACAGTCTTTATTTCACATTTGATTTGAAAACAGTAAATTTTAAGTGTTGCCTATTGCCTTAGATACTTTCCCCTGCTGAGTTATATTGTTTCTTGGGGGCTCTAGAAATAAGACCAGACAAAAGCTCCAAGACCTGCCTAGTATCAATATTTCTTAATCAAGTGAATTTTCAGGCCATCTGTACAGCTAATACTTGCTGATGTAAATGAAGTCAGTTCAACCCAGAACATGTGCTTCTTGTTTTTGCATGCATATGAATTCAAGTCTTTATTTTGCTACGATGATATCCCGTTAAAAAAATATCGAGCTGTAGGAAGTTTATGTAGGGTTTTTATGCAAGAAAACTATGAATAAGGTGTCATTTACATGAGAAAAACACATCCTAAGTCAAGAAGAAAAAGTCACGAAGAGTCTTTTTTAATGGAGGAATTTCCTAAAAGATGTTGTTTACTGACTCTATAGTTTTTTTTAGCAAGATTTAGTCATTCTGAAACCTGCAAAGGTTAATACTTAATAATTGATAATAGATCAAGATTAGCCAGTCTTTCACATGACATTTTGGTTTTACTCAACAACCAAGTTATAGTATATGAATAACAATTTAAAACCCTCCCTCCTCTTCCCCTGTTACATAGCATTATTTATAAAGTCCTTGTCCATTTCCTAGAAGAAAGACAAGATGGATATTTTGATATAGGCCTACGTTTATCAAGTCAATTCCTGTGATATGCTGTTATATTTTCTGTCTCTTCATTGATTCTTTTGCTGACATAAAGGACCATTTTCATGCATGTATCAAATTAATGTTTTACTGTGGCTAACACAGTCATGAAAGATAAAGTGTTAAAATTCATTTAGAATTCATGGCCAAGACAGGGCCATCTGTGATATCTATTCCCTGTTTTTTTAACACACATTGCATTCTTTGGGAAAGCAGAGACATTTATCCAAAAACCAATGAATTTGACTTTTCAGGACTCCTGGAGTGATCCTATTAAATTTGAACAAATTTTTATCTTTGTGTTATCTTGACTTTGGTGATTTCTTGGATTTTAATATTAACTGACATCCAGGAACTGAGTTTCTGTCTTGATGCAACAGTATAAAATACCTGACATCTTTGATTTAAACACTTTCAGAACACCTCATTAGCATGTATCAGTGTAATGTTGATTCTCCCCCACAGTGTTTTTGTAAATTTAATTAAAATACTCTAAACTTTATCTTAACTTTATCAGAACTTGATCTGTTTTTGCTTTTCTTCAAGTATCTATGTCACAAACAACACATGTTTGGTATACTGATTACGCTTGTTTTAATTCCATAATGAATTCAAATTGATCAACCAGGAAAAAGACAATGTGAATCATGCACACATATATTCCATCATGAATTTTTTTTGCATATTTCATTTAATATAAACATACAAAAAATTCAATTGTTTTATCAGATATATCTAAATTCAGATAATATTAACACAAGCATAAAAATGGCTCACTACTTTTAACTTGATGCAAAAATCTATATAACACTATCAGAAAAAGTAAGTGAAACATAAATTATTTAGAATTAATCAATTCATTCCAATATATCAGACTTTAACTGTCAATCTTTTTTTCCTATACAAATACACTTAACTGCATCTCAACACCATTCATTCACAGACTTTCATATACCATATACTCAAGTCTCATAATATATCAAGACTAAATGGTTAAAACAACAGTGCTTTTTCACATCCAGCTGTTGGCTCCCTTAGGTCCTATTTCCAAAATCTGATTTTCCCAACTACTACTTGTTTCAGTTTACCTAAGGTTAATACTTTAAAGGGTTTGTTTACAAACTCTTGTGTTTAGTGTCCTGTACACTGTTTGATTTTCCTTTTAATCTTTTTATAGGCGTAATAGAGACTTAAATATTGGTGTAATCCTTAAACTTCTTCTTAAGGTTTGTGGTGAATGTTTCCGATTACCACCCCTGCATTTATTTTCCTCATGCATCTTTGCTCATTTTTTCTTTAGGTTTATTTTGTAACTTATCCGTAAAACTTGCCTATCATTTGTGTTATTCATAATTTTTCCAACATTTTCTCTACTTTATTCAGAGACAGGTGGCTTGTTTCAATTTAACACTTGCCAGTATTGAAAACTTAGAAGAATTTCAATTTTCAATTTGTTATAAGCAAACAATTGCATCAGACCCATTGTTGTTTTATACACATTTGGATATTGAATCAGTCTTGAAAGTCAAGGATAATAAATTACCATTTCTCCATAACTATAGTTTGATTATAATTGTATTAAACAATTCTCTCTTCTTTTTGTTTTCCCCTTTTTGATATTATAATATCCCTTTAATTTTTTAGGGTGCAAATTGGAATTGACAGCAGAGCATGTTTATTTAAGAAATTGTTAAAATATGAAGAAAAAAAAGTTAAGGGAACTGTATACAATACTTTATAATAGGGACAAAACTCTTCTGGACCACCAGCAACTATGATTTTCATAATCCACATGTCATCTATTAATTTGTATAATATTTTTTCATCAAATTTTATATTTTGTTGCAAAAGTTGATATATAAAAAAGTGATCAATGTAATAGTAAAGTGGTTTAACTTACCATTTGCGTACAGTAACTGTAATCTATAATGGATCCCATTGTTTGTTTTCTGTCCATCTTGTTCCTGTAGAATTTTTGGAAAATAAGAAAATACACAGGTTGTATGATTGCTATGTAAATATTGTCAACATTATCAAATTTGAATAATTGGAAGTGGTTGTTCTGGAAGCCCCTGTCTGTGAGTTTGTGTAAGAATTAATGTCATCATATAAATTGTATGTGTGCCTTACTTGTTAGTTTATAATATATACATTTGAAGATATTGTGAAATTATAGCACTTTTTACCCTTCTAACCTAAGACTAAAAATATTTATAGAATCAGAATAGTGTCCTGAGGTTTTGATTGTTGAAGGTCTGTGAGTTTTTTTTTTTTATCATACTGGCCATTTGAACCCAAAAGTAGAAAGGCCAAAACAGGATATCTTATTCTTGAATTCCAAACAAAGAACTGATGAAACGGGGTACTTTGTATTCAAGAAAACTTCTGTTGATGACCCCAGACCAGAGATTAGATCCTTCCATACAGGAGATTGGACATTCTTTGGGTTGGATGTGGAATTAACCCATAGACCTTTACAATGAATATTACATGTAATCTGTCTAGCTAATCCTGAGATTAGAGAAACACTGGCCATTAGAAAGGCTGATTGCCCTCCCTGGCACTGTGGCAGTGATCAAGCCATCCCCTTAACTTCCTTGGTGAAATTGAACTATATAGGGAACGACTGATAAAGGGTGGATAACAAGATTTGAGCCAATTTTCTAGGATCTTCTAGGCCAATCCGATAATAGAAAAGATAGTATTAGCAAGAATATGACTTGGTGTTTAGCAGGTCACTCTCTCCAATTTACTAAAGATCTGGTCCATGTGTCACCAATTGCCTATAGCCTGCCGCTGGTCATAAAGCTTGTCATCATTTGACAGCATATACATGTATATAGTCCTTTATAATGGAACTATTAACCCAGACTTTTCATCACTATGGTTTTGTCTTTTTTGATTACAAATAAGGCCTATAGTATAAATAACAATACAATCATCAGTCTATCCAAGGTTAAATATACACAATTCATATACTGGTATGTCAAGGTTTATTATTTTTTATTTACTGAACACAATTTGACCAAAGATATGAATTGCCATTTTAAAAGTGTATGTGACTGCATGGTCGCAAAACCTCAAAACACTACAGATATGATATAGAACTATAGCTAGATTTATGATAAAGTCAAGATTTTCTGAAACATTGGACATGTGTGTGATAGAAAATTCTTCTAGAAATGTAATGCAGTCATGGCCTCATGACGTTCTTTAATGCAATTTACTATAATTTGATAATGAATAAATGTTTCCTCATTGCTGCCAAGGATAGCTGCCATCTGTTTGTTTATAAAGTTAGCTACAGTCTGTGCAGAGGCAGAGGACTGGAAAAAATAACCATTGTTTTTCTGATGTCTAAAGTGTGTTTACAATAAAATTAATTAATTGGATATAGATGTA
This sequence comes from Pharyngocirrus eroticus, assembly GCA_033118115.1. NCBI lineage: Eukaryota > Metazoa > Annelida > Polychaeta > Saccocirridae > Pharyngocirrus > Pharyngocirrus eroticus. Next base: position 9,359 of record JAVSBT010014012.1, read on the forward strand.
CAATTATATTGAGGTGATATTTGTAGCAGAAACAAAGGGAGGGAATGGGTGCTATAATATTAGATATGAAGTACTATGAATATAATTTCATTGCATTGGAGTACTAGTAATTAGCAGTGTAAATTATGACTTTCATCACCATAATTATGTAGCCTATAGGCTACACATTTCACTTGCATATATTTTCCTCGATTTAAAGTTGCATAGAAACATTATGAATGATAAGAATAGATATGAACTTTGTATTCTGATTAATTAAAATAATGGAAGAAAGAATTAATCCAATACTAGCTACAGAACTTTAGTTTTATATCATAAGGACATTCCATGTGGATTTAAAATATTTTTACATTTTCCAAAAAGTAGGACTATATTTCACATAATATGATAATCATAAAGAATTGGAAATATTAATATTCCATAAATCAAGTAAGAAGTACATGCCTTTACTTTAGTAACATATTTGGAGCTATGAGAAGTTGACTATACTTGAAGAAATAATTATTTGACATGCATACTATATAATTTGGTATGAAAACAACCATGGAAGATGCCAAAATTGAGTAAATTCAATTCAAGGGTAACATTTTAATATCATGAAACCTTGTAAGTCTTTATAATACTAGAAGATTTGATATGACACATCCAAAGAATATTTCAGCAATTCAATAATGGAATAAATTCATAAATATAAAATGACTATTAGACAATGAATCTAGTACATGAGAAATAGATTATACTTTCTTATACCAGAGTAAGTAAGATCTGTTCTATTTATAGATAAATATGCAATCAAAATCTAATACTGATATATAGATATATAAAGAAGTAAAGAAGACTTCATCATGCTTTTTGTTCAATTCAATTTTTGAGAAAGATAATATATACAGAAATGTAGTAAAATAATAATTCAGAAAATCATGTTGCTTGATTACTTTTCAAGACAATTACATGTTGTTAAATTTTCAACAATCTTATGAGGTCATCTTCACATAAAGAACCAAAGACTTTAACAACATGTAATGGTCTTGAAAATAAATCAAGCAACATGATTTTCTGAGTTATTGTTTTAGTATAATTATTTCTATAAATTATATCAGTTGGTAATATACACAGAATGAAGAGTAAATGCAAAAGAATATGAATGAAACAAATGATGTATTTGTGTTGGTGTGTATATATGTAAATGTGTGTGTGTGTATGATTGATACTTAAAACTGACTTGAATTTTAAATTATACAATTATAACATTTTTCATGCCACAACGACAACATAGAAAAATTGATAACATACTCCTGAACCCACCAGGTCTTTCTCTACAAAGTCTATATATGCTGTCCTTTCCACTTCTACTGGTTGTCCTTGTCTGTCATAAAGAGCCAAAACAAAGTGGAAAAAATTGCTCTTCCTTAAATTACTTGGTGGCTGCTTTTCAAAGTGTGCTCGGCCAAGGCCAACACTGGAAAATAAAAATAAAATGATTTTAAAAACAACACAACTAAGAATGGAAATTATACCATTTTATATAATTATGAAAAATGTTCATGTACAACTTTGTCATCATACGATACATTCAAAACAATATTGACAATGAATTTGCCAATTTATCTTTAAGTAATGTACATGTACAATGTATATGGAAAAGATATATATAATCTCATATGTAGTCTTGATTCATGGAATTCTTTCAAAAGCGGTTATTAATTTATACAATTGGTATTGATAATTTTCCAATGAGTGAATTATCTTGTTATCAATGATACATTTTACAGTATTTAATGACCATTTTCATTGATTTATAGGTATTCAAACATAATGGTTTCATTAGCAGTATAGACTATATATTAAATGGTCAACATTATTCATGGATTATAATCTTAATTTGTCTCCATTCAAATTTCTTTTTGTAATTTTGACAAATGGTATCATAAGAGGCAAATGACGAAACATATATATTGGCTATATCTACTTACATTTGAAATAATTACAATAACATTGCTCATGTTCCAATCTACAAACTCTTAACTATTATGGATTTTTTTATTAATTCATTTTTATAATCTTGTGATAAGTAATTATAAATTGTAAGATTACACCTTACACACCTATATGAAGTAAGTGAAGTATTGTCTAAGTTATAGAATAGCAATATTATGATTATGTTGACTTATAACTAATAAATGAATCTAGACTTGTAAAAAAAAATCTATAAAACTTCATGCCGAACAATGACTCTGACAATTATTCTAGGACCTCAGGTACTCATTATCTCGAGCAGTTTTCTGTGTATATGAACACAGAATTGTCACAATATGTCACCCGGCTCGAATCAATATAATAAGCCATAAAATATGTACAAATTTAATGACAGCATGTAGTTTCCTATTGTCATTTCCATAGTCATAACAGAGAATCGAGTTTTCACGACAGTACCATGCATTTATATACGTTGAACTTTGTAGACACAATTACAGTCGGTGCTATGGCAGGCTTGAGTTATTTCTGAACAAGTCAGATGATTACAGAGAAAGAGAGAGAAACGTTTAAATGAGAACAATGTGATGTTTTCTAGGCTAAGGCTAATTTCTTCTCTCTTTAATTCTATTGCTTGCATGTTTTATGCTAAGAAAAAATATCGCTCGCGTTCTCCCTTCTCCTTGACACATCCCATTTGCGATTTAGACGAAGATAATCCATCTGTCCGATTAATTACAAAATTGCAGTAAATTGGTAATCTACATTGTGGCCCCGAGGACAATCTCTTATAACGCACCGTGGAAAGAAAAGCCTTACTAACACGTTCGGTTCCTGGAGTATTTGGAGTTGGACATATTTGTGTTTATGTGATATATCTTTATGCATGGGAGTAACTTATACAAGAAATTAACTTTCTAATTTCCTGACTGTCATTAATCATTCAGTTTTCATTAATCTCTCAGCTATAAGTAAGACGTTAATTATATTATATCAATCAAATTGTTTGCCATACCAGATCCAGTAAATCACCAATCGTCATTAACGTGCTATTTTATAAATATTTGGATCGAATTATTTCAAGGTGTCAACATATAATTTATAAATACGCCAGTCATATTTTGAGAAAAAACGTTTACATAATTTTTGACTTAAATTCAGGAAATTGTAATACAATCATGATAAAAACTAGCAAAATTATTTGCTGTATCATTTATATAAAAGTTTACTTTGACATGCATCTTGTAAATGAATTTCTGATTGGATTTTTGTAATGTAGAAATAGTTAGATTTTACATATAAATTAAAAAGGTATAAAAACTACTTGCATAGTCAAACTTATTTTTAAAGGTTGTATAAATATATCTTATATCCTTCATGTGTTCATACTTATCAAATGTTAAAGGATGAAGAATTATATATATGAAATATTCACAGACTATACTACAAAAATCAATTTTACATATACCCCAGCTTTTAGAATCATTATTTACTTTTAAATAATTCAATAAAATACTTTCAACGGCCTTGAAGCGTCTCTTTTTTTAATGTATACTTAGGATAAAATCTTACATTTTGTATTTAGTTTGATGCAACATGTCATGTATATTCTGTGACATAATTATCAAAAAGTAGGCCAAATTGCTTATTCTGAGTAGAAAGTGTACTTTACTAAGATTAAAGTAAGCCTTTAATCTTAACAGATAATCCTAGACCATTTTTCAAAATGTAAATTGGCTTATT
>JAVSBT010014123.1:0-19117 GCA_033118115.1 Pharyngocirrus eroticus
CCATTTTCTACCTTTCTAGTTGTTAATTAAAACCTTTGGTCGACATGATAATAAACGACAACTTACCTTAAGAGAATGTATCGTAGAAAAGTATAATCATAATTAACACAGTTCAATAGTTCATCTAATTTCGCTCCAATTGAATCAGTTTCTTTCAAATCATAAAAAGAAGACCTTCGTAGCTCACACTTAACTAAAAAGTCTATTCAGCAAAAATTCCAAAAGATAATGAATATGTAGAGAGAGAAATGTATAACACGCAACATGAATATGGATAACCGTAAGATAGACTATTAGTGCTCCACCGGTATGTCAGTAAGAGTATAGAAATTGTCCACTTATCCAACAAATTGTAGTCCTTGAATCTAAATAATCGTAGAAAATGTCATCAAATATGGCGTAGTAAGTCACAACAATGTCATGACAAAGAGATACAAGTTCTGAACTACTTCACAAGATTAGAAACTTTTTTTTAAAGTAAATACACCTCTCTATAATGGTCTTGAAATGATGCAAAAAGTGTTGCCTTTCTTTCCGTGATATTTCTGATGATATATCTTGTTTGTCCATTTTTATCCTTTTTCTTTTCCTTGGAAATCATCCATGCCCTTTCTTGAGGACGATTTACCTATGTACCATACTGACTCATCACTTCTAACACTTTATTAAGGAAGACATGAAATTTAGGGTAAAATGCATCATTGAATATGTAATGAAGTCACATGATCTTGTACACAAATGAAATTACAGCAATACAGATGCTTTGGTATTGTATTATAATGGTGATGTGTTATGAGTTTAGCCATGCCCCATATCACCAATATTATATACTGAGCTTTGCATTGCACACGCTATCATGGAGTCTAGGATATGTTGTCTAGTGTATGCTGGGAACAAAAAATAAAAATGCAACGACATTGTCTTAGTAAATATAAATAATTATCATAGCATTACTGTTCACAAAACAAACATGGTTTACATAAAATATATTATTAGTTCCAAGGTCTAGATGTAGAATAAATTACACACCTTTGGGATATGTACATTTAGAGATGATTTCTGAACTCGTACAACATTTCTGCCTTTGATTTATCAAGGACTTCATTAGTGAAGGAAGAAACGTTGTATGAGGTAAGAAATTACCTTTTAAAAACTATGTTCCAAAGTTGAATATTTCATTCTACAAACATGGTATTGTTTTACTGTGGCCCAAAATATTTTGTGTTTTTGAAATTCTAACTGTATGCTAAAAAAAACATTTTTTCTTAATCTTAACAGTCCAGGCACGTAGCTGATGTATTTCAACATAGGAGGATTCTTATGATCAACATCTGAAATGTATAAAAGGAAAAAACATAATTATATGGTATGCCTTCTAAAGATGTAGATAGCTGAAAAGCATTCATGCGCGGTGTGCAGAACACTAGTACTATTCAGAATATAGCGTTAGTAAATATCTTTTTTTGATACTAAAGATGTCTCATTTTTTTAAAGTTTTTTTCTTCTTCATAAAAGGCAAGTGCAATCTGTCTGCAAATTGTAAGATATTTTACAATGTTTGATCTTCTAAGGAAATATATAAAAAATGAAATAGAAAATTTCAATCAAAGTTAAACAAGGTTGGGGTAATCTGAAATTGATTTTTAAAAATGTCCTTTTTGAGGCATGTTCTGACCAGACGCCCTATGCTCTATTCCCATAGAACATTTTAGAATGACTTGTTTTATACTTGCATGCAAGCTAAAATAATATCAAAATTTCACCTAGTGGTGGACATTATCTTTCTAACATTTATCTATAATTTAAACTTTCAAACATTCACATCTTTAGTTTAAAAAAACATATTTTTGGTATACTGTAAAGTTGTATACACCAAGAATATGTCTTATTGGTACCAATGTGAGTCAAACGGTTGTTGTTTTCAGTCACAGGAGTCCTATTGACTAGTCATATTAGCTGTGATTACACTGATTAGACAAAATTTGTTTTTTTGTTGTCTATCAATAGGTGTCGCTAGCTTACAGGCAATATCTTGTTTATTCTAAGATTCTTTTTCGCAACTGGATAAAAAATGATATTTCTTTTGCTTGAATGATAATAGTTAAAATTGATAATAGTAATAGAAGATAAAATGTTTGGAGATTCATCTTATCCCCATGCAATCAGGAAACATTAGAAAATTATTAAAACAAAATGCACTTGGATATTACTTACAGGTCATTTCAAATGGAATAGTTGATAGACGGATTTTTTGGCATAAATATTGGCTGACTGTATTTTTATCTCAATCTAGATTTGACTTTATTTGACCTTTTACCTTGAAATAAATAAAAAAGAAGCAAAGTGTTCCGACTTGCATTGAATAGCACGAATATCTTATATTGTAAAATTTATTTTTTTAAAGTTGTATATTTCTAACCTAAAATATATTTTTAACAAACCTACATAGCCTGAATTTGACATAAAAACCAGAATGTTAAAAAAATGTATTTCTTGTTTAAAATGAGATACAAAAGTAATATTTTTGTAAGGCATGTTGAAAAAAGCTATAGATTGTCAAGACATATTGACTTGTCCTAATAATGCCTTTTCTCAGATTCAAAAAATATGTTTTTAAAATATACCAGTAGATGACTCTGGCATATCGCCTCACACTGTACATATTGTAAATTATTGAGAAACAGCAAGGTGTATGGTATTCTAACTTTAAAAATTGTTTTAGTCTGTATGTTGCTTTACATAAAATCAGTACAAATGATAAAATGTTCATTGATATCTCCATAATGATATGATTATAGTTATATGTAGGCTTATCTCAATATCTGTGCATTATAATAATTTTGATAGTTAGAAATAAACTAAACTTTGTAGATGCATTTGTGTAAGAAATATTCTATATATATTTTGTAACTGCTCATTATTTTGTCATATTAGTGGCCAAGATCTTGTGAAGAGTGCCAAAAGCTTTGATAATAAAAGACCTCTCTTATGCAAGTTGAGTTAATATTATTCCTATGATGTAATTGTGAACATGTATACACTTGGGGAGCATGGTGAATCGGTGACAAGCGTGGGCCTAGAGATCAGAAGGTTAAGGGTTTGATCCCCCGCCTTGCCCCGTGTCTGTTTCCTTAAAAAATATACTAAGTCCCATTTTCCCTTCTTCACCCAGGAAATGTTATATGGGTACCAGAAATTCTGGGAAAGTAACCTGTGATATACAAGCATCCAATCTATGGAGTGAAAACTCCTGGTCACTCGTGCTACAGAGATTGGGGATAAGCATTGGCCTGTTGGACCTTAATACTTCGAGTATGGCTTTACTTTACTATACACTTGTAAAGTTTTCCTTTTCATTCTGCTAGGGGCTATTATGGAAAGATTCCAACTTTCTCCAATGATACCCCATTATCAAAACATCTCAGTTTTTTAAAAAGTGGTACATGTTCCATAAGCTTCCTTTTTCCTTCATCCTCTATTCCAATAAATTCTAATTCCTGTAACATTTTATGCCCTTCAAGAAGAAAAGGAAGGCTTTTGTCTGTAAAAGGGTTATCAATTAGATACATTTCTCTAATTTTTGAAGGTTTCTTGAATGAAATGCTATGTATTTCTGCATCATCTATTTGACAGCACCTTGCATCGATATATTCCAGCTTTTCTATTTCGTCTAAATTTTTCAGAACATGTCCAACGTTCAAACCTTCCCTGGTCTCAGTGTTTCTTGTGTGTGAAATATCAATACCTGTCAGATATTTCAATTGTATAATGTCACTGCTAATCTCACACTCACACCCACTAACATCTAGAATTTCTATGTGTTTACATTTGTCTAATAAATGCTTCACAGCATTCGTATCTGATGGAGACAAACTTTCAGACAATTTCAAGACTGTAAGTGATAAAGGGAGTGTGATTTCTTGACCCAATAAGGCAAAATGTGCTTTTATGGCTGGGTTACCTGAAAGGTCTAATTTTAACAAAATATCTGCATTTTGGTTCAAAATTTGTCCTATTGTTGTTAAAATAGTGATAGGGATGTCACAGGCTTTAAGATCCAACGCAACAAGATATCTGATTCCTAGTAGCATTTGGAAGACTTTCTCCCATCCTTCTTTTCCAATCTTTACGTCAAACCATTTAGCTACTGTGTATTTGACTTTTGGATGTTCTTTTAAAAGCGTTACAACCTCTGACATTATTGTAGAAGTAGCTTTGAATTCATCTCCAATGCTGACACCCATATTATGTTCATTCTGGTCACACGTTTCTTTTAAAAGTTTTACAGTTTTTTCTGTAATTGAACTATTCAACTTCAACCATGACACAGACTTTTTTCTTTGTACTATCTGTTCTAATTCTTGATCGTCTGCAACAACCACCATGCGTTTAGTTTTCCCTGAGGTTACTTTTTCCAAAGGTTCCCCTTTTCTTTTAGAATAGTCAGTATATCCACACTCCAAGAAGTGTAAGGCTTGAGTGACAGCATGTGATTCGATTTCAATTGGTAATTCCATATTATCTATGCATTTTGCCTCTAGGTTTAAGATCTGCCTTGAATGATAACCATGTGTTTTTTCCCTGTACTTGAGTACTGTTTCCAAATCTTCTTTTGTCAGATCTTTGTTTTGTGACAATTTTTCCATTGATTGTGTAACGACCTTCAGTTTTGGATTAATCTCACCCACATTTTCATTGAGAAAGGCTAGTATTTGTTCCGCTAATTTTTGAGATGCTCCTGCACATAATTGCAAGAGCAAATCCTGCTCTCCAATTTCTTTGACTGTTTTCATCTTTGTCTTGAGTTTTTCCCAGGGTTTATCATTGTTGTTATCTGTTTCTTTGCCAAGATAGAATGCTGCGACACTTTCTTGAAAACTTTTGTGTAAAAAGGAGACATTATATTTAGATGCATATTTTCCCTTTTCTTCCCAGATCAAACCTACTTTAAATGCATCTTCACCAACTTCTTCCAAAATGTGTGTCTTTGAGAAAAAAAGCTGATTACTTTCCTTTAACAAACCTTCAAATGCTATTTTACCAAACTTCTTCAAAATATCTTCAATATCTGCTTCACTTTCTGATTCTTCATCTCTCTGTCTTTCACAAAGACCTTTTTGTAATTGTTGGTATACTTTTGACATATTTTCAGGAAGTGATTTCTCATTTCTGTACAAATAACATAGTATGATAAGAATCAAAGGGACCTTTGCAATGTCTGACAAACCCTTCTGATATAGCTCTATCAGGAAATCAGTGCTAATATCATAAGATAGACTACTATAATCAGGAAGTTGTTCATATGAATTATTTGCAAACGTAATCATTTTAATAACAAGATTTAGATACTGATCGCCCAACATTTGTACTCCAAAGAATTTTTCAATGTAAAGTTTCATATCTTTTTCAGTAAACCCTTCTATCCTAACATGCTGATCGATTTTTGATTGAATTCTGTGTTGGGCCTCTGAGGGTCTAGATGTTATGACTAAACATGTGTTTCTCAAGTAATTGCTTTTGATCATTTGATCAATCTCGCTAGATGTTTTTTTTGCATTTCATCCAAACCATCGAATACAAACAACACCTTGTCGTTATCTTCAATGTAACAGCTTAGATCGTGAGCTAGTGGACTCTTATAGGGTAACAGTTGCTCTGAGATAACGTCTACTAAAGTTTGACCTTTTGTTACATCTCTCAAATTCAATACAAATACATTTTCAAACTTTTCTGACAACCTTTGTTCTTTACCTGCTGCCCAATCAAAAGCTAAACGTTTAGTGAACGTTGTTTTACCTACACCTGGGCTCCCTTTAACCATTATTCTTAGAATATCTTTCTTCTCTTCTTCTTCAGACTGATCTTCAAAGATGTCACAGTAATTATCAAGTGGTTTGATACTTTTCTCTTGTGCAGCTTGGTGATCTAAATCTTCCTGGATAAATGACAACCTCACAAAAAGCTTGTCAATTGGTTGAGTTTCTGCTGGATCAAAAGGATTACACCTGATGCGTCCCATTTCATCTTTGTATTTCAGTTTGAGACAAACTTGTAATCTGCTGACAAAGTCTTACAAAGAGAGAAAAATAAATAAACTGAGACGGTATCCCTTGATAATGTTCTTTGTTACAAACAAACAAAAGAAAATGTATGCCATCATTTATGAAAAAATATGTGTTTTTAAGGTCTGGATTCAAAGATGCATAACTTGAATTATTATTTTTGTTGTTTTAAAACTTTTCTCGTATAAAATAAAAATTGATTTGCCACAGTCAACATGATTTATTTTGAAATAATGAAACCAGGACATGTTTTGAATAGATGTCAAAATTGGAAAATAAATTATTTTTCACAATACCTTGGTCTTGGCATGTCGCTTCTGAAGCATCTTCATGCGATGGTTTACTTGTAAACTTTTCTGGAAAAGTTTGAAACATACATCAAATAGTTTCAACAACCTTGTTTCATTATCATTCCTGTAACCTAAATGATTTACTACTTTGAAGCAACCTCTCAAATATGATTTATATAGATCTATCATAAATTACATCAACATTCATAATTAGATGATAATGACATACCATGTTCTTCGATGACTGCCCTGACAACATGGGGATGATCTATTTCTTCATCAAGGAGAGCTTCGAACAACTTTATGATTGCAGTTTTATCCTTTTTTATAATGATGTCCAAAATAGTTTCAACCTGTTTTCTCTCAGTGGGTTTAGACTAAAATGGAATCAGTACATTGTTATAAATATTCCAAACAAGTGTTAATGTGTTCTATTGGTGAAGGAATTCCTTTAACATCCAAAATATGACTGCCATTTTATTACAATTGTTTATCCCAATATTTTTTTAACCAAGTGCATACATTTTGAATGGTTAAACATTTAGACCTGCATACTTACTCTGATAATCTCTCTATCTTCAGGTGAAATCATTTTTTCAGAAAATAAATGAATCAAAAGTCCATCTGGGTTGGTTTGGCTAATGATCAGTTTATAATTCCTTTGCAACAAGTCTTTAATCTCAGAGTCTGGAAGGCTTCATGGTGAAGAAAAAAAATCAACAAATTACATTTAGCATTTACAGTAGAACGTGGGTTATGTGACCACATGCTACAGCACAGGTGGTCTCGGCAGTGGTCACATAAAGCAGGTAACACTGTATATGTATTCACAAGATTATCAAAGTATATCAAAACCATCCCCTTCAAAAACAGTTATTCATTTCAGTCAGTTGTAATTGTAAAACAGTCCACAAACTAGATGATGGCTCAACCACAGTGTCAACTAACACTATGGTATATTGAAAAACCGGCTGAGCATTAATAAAAGCATGAATATGTACCTCTTTATTGCCTGGAGTCCAGATTCTAAATCCACTTTTCTTCGTTTTGGTTCCTCCATGTTTGGTTTATCTCTGTGAGGTAGACCTTTAAAGTATCAAATGTTTACACCCATGAGTAGAAAAGAACTTACACAATTGAACACTCTATACCTTGGATCAAATTGATGTATTAGTAGACCTTTTCAATAGGTGCAATGCCACACAACTTATACAAATTAGGCCCTTATAGCGTGAACATTTCCATTTCACCATAATATGCCACAGCTAAGAAAGGACAATTTCATACTGTATTCTGTCATTTTTAAAATCACTGTAACATGCCTTTCTTTTCAAATCCTTGTCGATGCACACATATCAAACATATATATATGTGTAAAAAGTAGAAAAAGTTAATTAATTTTATTGTGTACACGTGAATATATATTATAACTTTTTTCAACAAAAGTTGGTCAGTTAGGTCACATGCAGTATATAAGCTCTTATCCATAATACGTTTTACATAATTTTTTAGACTCAACAGAATTTTAGCAGGTTTTTTTTTAAAAATTGCATCAAAATGAAAATGGTGTCTCAAAAAAAAAGTTGAATGCATACCATCAGATTCAGTAGTACAAATATATAGTACAGGGATGTTAGTCCACTATACAGTCTACATGCATGATATCGTCTGTTATATTATTTTGATAGTCTCACCATTCCTGTATGCAGTTTACCATGATAATTAATATTTCTGAAATGATCGACTTAGCAAACTTTATACCCATTACGAGATAAGAAAAGGGAAATATATAGGTCACTTGTATAAAAAGGAAAGGGAAGAGGGAGGTTTACAGACAAATGAAAATGAAAACTACTTACCTTTATAGATAATTTAACCCATGGCAATGTCGTCCATTATTGATCAGTCTGCATTGCACATAATGCTTTGAATTGCTTGTCAAATGTCAAACATTTGATAATGAAACACAGGTAGAATACGATGTGATCGATTTTTTCTTATTAATGAAGTAAAACATGGCCGATCAATGCGCCTAAGGAAAATATGGCTCATCAAAATTTTCCATAAAATGATGAGATATAACGTTTATTAAATTATATTGTGATCCATAATAGTTTATAGTTCCTAATATTTAAATTACCAGACGATGGTTTCAATTAGCTTCAATATTGTCGTGTGTCTCCAAACATCCTCCAATTCGTTTTCGCTCAAAATCAATAGACTAGCACATTTGTGTACTGTTTAATCCACATACACTATTCCTCAACATGCAGATGAATGTATAAGCATCAACGAAGTTCCATCTGCCCATATTTGTTTAACTTTCACCTCAATACAACAAAATAACAGGACGGATTCGCTTTGATGATTGCCACACAGCAAATTATACACAATAGCGGATGATGTCTCGCTCAAATGGCTTCTGCTTGCACAACAGTAAGGTTGCGCATGTCATGCGCGTGTTTACCAATGGCCGATCTAGTCTGGAGGGTATGCAATAATATAATGTTACAATGCAGTCTGTTTAATAAATATATCTAAGGTGTCAAAAATGATAGCACATTTGATTTTTTTCTTCAAACCACCAATCGAATTACTCTAACATGAATAGGACGGAAATCCTATAGGAGTGAGGTTTTCCTATCTACATGTGAATGTATTGTACGAATAACCTTGATATAAGTCTTTGTTTTTAACCAAAATATGTTTTTTCATGATTTGGTGGCCTTATTTTGATGTTAAAGCAATTCCTTCGAGATAGATATGGTTAAGAAACACCTGTATAAATGTATGAGGACCCCTTGAAAATCAGCAAATGTAAGCTGAAAGGTCTACCCTCTTAAAATAAGGCTATTATTAGTATTATTACTGTATATAAACTAATCAATTTGGAATAGCTGTTGTCATTATTGAGATAGTTCAAAGTCCAATTTTCTAATTATCATGCATTGCAAGCATTTTTTTTTTCTGGAATAATGGAGGAAAATCATATTTCACTGATTTAATAAACTAATTGCATAAAATCTGTAACAATATGAAATGAAGAATCAAATGCAATGATATATTTTTCAATCTTTATTTCATAAATGAACTAGTGGTTTGTTCCACTTTTCAGCCATTTGAGTTATGACATATATCATACATTTTAGCACAGAAGATTTTGGTCCATATTTTGCATTACACCCTGTAAAAGTTTTCAAATAATTTTAACTAGTAACGCTGCTATGATTTTACAAGAAAATTATACCAAAAAACGAATAATTAATAGTAAATATCTACATTATACAATAGTTCTTATCATGTCTAAAAAATAAACAAAATCAAATATTATAGTTTAATCAGCAATTGGTGTTTCAAACATATAAAACTTTTACAAAAAGCTTACAATGTCTTTCCCTATCATCTACATATACATACTTATATAAGAAATACTACAATTTAATCAACAACATTGTTTGATATATATCTAAAAGACGTGAAACCAGTACAAATAATCACAGTCATGTACTTTAATATCTTCATAATCGACCATAGTTATATAATTATGTACATGACTGTATACATTTGTAATATCTTTTTCATTCTAATAGCAGTCAATCTGTAAATGTCCACATGTCTTACTTATCTGTGACCTAATACTTTCACTCATGTGGTTGTCTGAAATCATAATGATTTCCATCTTTTTAAACAGCGGTAGATGTTCAATAAGTATCTTTCCGCTTTCATCCCCTATATCATTATTTTCTAGCGCAATTAGTTTTAATTCCTGTAACATTTCATGCTGTTTAAAAAGATAATAAAGGCCTTCGTTTCCAATTTGGTTAAAATTGAGAAGAATGTCTCTAAGTTTTGAAGGTTTGTTGAATGGAATGCTTTGTATCTGTGCATCATTTATGTGACAGCACTCTGCCTTAAAACATTCCAGCATTTCTATTTTGTCTAAATTTGCCAGGACATGTCCAACATTTAAACCTTTCTTGGTTTCTCTGTTTCTTGTGTGTGAAATATCAATTTCTTTTAAATATCTTAATCTTAAAATGTTGTTGCTAATCTCACACTCACATCTACCAACATCTAGAAATTTGATGTCTTTACATTTGTCTAGTAAATGCTTCAGTGCATTTGTATCTGATGGAGACAAGCTTTTAGTCAATTTCAAGACTGTAAGAGATAAAGGAAGTGTGATTTCTTGACTCAATAAGGCAAACTGTGTTCTTATGGCTGGGTTGTATGGCAAGTCTAATTCTAACAAAATATCTGCGTTTTGGTTCAAAATTTTTCCGATTGTTGTTAAGACAGTGGAAGGGATGTCACAGGCAAGAAGCTTCAGAAGAAGAAGAGATCTGATTCCTAGTAGTGCTTGGAAGACTTTCTCCCACCCTTCTTTTCCAATGTTTACGCAAGTCAAACCAGCTACTGCGTATTTGACCTTTGGATGTTCTTTTAAAAGTTTTACAACCTCTGGCATCACTGCAGAGTTAGCCTTCCATCCAAGTCCAATGCAGACACTCACGTCATGATCATTCTGGTCACATATTTCTTTTAAAAGTTTTATAGTTTTTTCTGTAATTAAACAGTTTAACTTCAACCATGACACAGAAATATGTCTTTGTACTATTTGTTCTAATTCTTGTTCATCTCTGGCAACAACTACCATGCGTTTAGTTTTCCCTGAGGTTACATTTTCGAAAGCGTACCTTTTTTTTTTAGAATAGATGCCCTGACACTCCAAGAACTGAAAGGCTTGATTGACAGCATGTGATTTGATTACAATTGGTATTTCCATATTATCTATGCAGTTTACCACTAATAGTAGGATCTCCACACAATACAAACTACGTGTGCCAACTATGCTGTACTTGAGTATCGTTTCCAAATCTTCTTTTGACAGATCCTTGTTTTGCGAAAAAATTTTCATTGATTGTATAACGACCTTTATTTCTGGATTAATATCAACTACCTTCTTATTGAGAAAGGCCAGAATTTGTTCTGCTAATTTTTGAGATGCTCCTGCACCGAATTCTAAGAGTAACCCCTGTTCTCTAATTTCTTTGAATGTTTTCATCTTTGTCTTGAGTTTTTCCCAGGGTTCATCATTGCCGTTGTCTGTTTCTTTGCCAAGATAAAATGCTGCAACACTTTCTTGAAAACTTTTGTGTAGGAAGGAGACATCATATTTAAATGCATATTTTTCCTTCTCTTCCCAGATCAGCCCTATTTTAAATGCATCTTCCCCAACTTCTTCCAGAATTTTTTTCTTTGAGAAAAAAAGTTGATTAGTTTCCTTTAACAAACCATCAAATGCTATTTTACCCAACTTGTTCAAGATGTCTTCAAGATCAGCTTCACTTTCTGATTCATCATCTCTCTGTCTTTCACAAAGACTTTGTTGTAATCCTTGGTATATTTTTGTCATATTTTCAGGAAGTGAGTTCCCATTTTTGTACAAATAACATAGTATGATAAGAATCAAAGGGATCTTTGCAATATATGACAACCTCTTTTTATATATATCTATCAGAAAAGCAGTGCTTATATTATAAGATTGACTACTTATACCAGGAGTGTATGCATGAACCTTGATAATCATCTCTAAAACACGCTCATCATCTACAATTTCTCCAAAGAACTTTTCAATGAAAAGCTTCACATCTTCTTTAGTAAACCCTTCAATTCTAACATGCTGATCTATTTTTGATTGAATTCTGTGTTGGGCCTCTGAGGGTCTGGATGTAATGACTAAACATGTGTTTCTCAAGTAATTGCTTTTGATCATTTGATCTATATCTGTAGATGTGTTTTGTTTCATTTCATCCAGACCATCAAATACAAACAATAACTTATCTTCGTTATCTTCTATGTAAGTCCCCAGACCCTGGGAGAGAGGACTCTTATGGGGAAGAAGTTGCTCTGAAATAGCTTCAACTAAAGTTTGACCTTTCGTCACATGTCTTAAAGTCAAAACAAATACATGTTTAAACTTTTCAGAAAGTTTATTTTCTTTACCCTCTGCCCAATCAAAAGCCAAACGTTTAGTGAACGTTGTTTTACCTACACCTGGGCTTCCTGTAACCATCATTCTAAGAATATCTTTCTTCTCTCCTTCTTCAGACTGATCTTCAAAGATGTTGCAGTAATTCTTCAGTGGTTTGATGTCTGGCTCCTGACCAGCTGCGTAATCTAAATCTTCGTGGATAAATGATAAGTTCACAAGAAGCTTGTCAATTGGCTGGGTGACTGCTGGATCAAAAGGATTACACCTGATACGTCCCATTTCTTTTTTGTACTTCTGTTTGAGGCTCACTTGAAGTCTTTCAGCAAAATCTAATAAGGAACAAAATAAAATAGATGTTATGTTATGCCATCATTCAAAAAGGGTGCCTTTATCTAAGGGACATATATTGGCTTAATCTAATGTTGTATTTGTATTGTTTTACAAAGATTTTCCCAACACCATAAATTAATTTCTACACTAGTATTCCAACTAGTGTTTATATTTTTCCATGATTATTTATTATTTTTTTAAGATGAAAATGTAAAAATTTACTATAAAATTTAAATGCATGAAGACAATGATGATCCGTGTTTCAAAAGACACTTTTCCTTCATTGATTCCCTTTATCTACTTTTATTAGGGGAAGAAGGGGGGCTTAACCTTTATCACAATGCAGTCCTTGCTGTCGTGTGGTATTTTAAGTAAGGGAATATATATTATTTGTAAGAACATTTCAAACTTTTCGATAGGAGAAAAACAATGAAGAAAAGAGAGTTCATACAATGCATATTTGAATAAATAAGGAATTTTAATGGGGGACCTATATTAGGTTTATATGCTGATCTATTTGGTGCCCTGAAAGTATCCTATTGACGCATACCCTCTATTTTCAAGCCACTTTATAGCAATAATGAAATGCAAATTACATTTTTAATAATTGACATGAAAGAAGGAGTTATAAATTCATTTCCGTCATACCTTTGTTTTTGGTTTTTACTTGTGTAGCACCTTCATCTAAATGTCCACTTGTGAATTCTGCTGAGAAAAAATGAAACATATGAATACATTAGAAGTAACTATTGCCTGAGGGTGTATAATGTTATCTACGTAAATTTGCAAATAAATTCCAAAATGAACCTATTAGAAGTGGCTTTCTCCTTCTTAATATCAAATTGTCAGCTGATAATGACATCTCTCCTACATCCATCAAACGGATTGCTCATCATTTTTACTCACTTTAAAAGCAGAATATGACCTGTGACTGGCGTTAATATTGAATACTTTCAAAAGAATATTTCTTGAATTGTTTCTCTTGAAATAAATTTATTTTCCACAATCAACAAAACTTATATTGAAATAATGCAACAGGACCTGTTTTGAATAGAGGTCAAGAAGAAAATATACATTCCATACCTTGGTCTTTGCTTTTCCCTTCTTCAGCATCTTCATGTGAAAGTTTACTTGAAAAGATTTCTGGAAAAAATTAAAAAATACATGTACATCTTATAGTTTTAACAATCTTGTTACATTATAGTTCATCAACATTCATAATTATATAGATAGATAATGACATACCGTGTTCGTCAATGATTTTCCTGACAACATGGGGATGATCTATTTCTTGATCAAGGAGAGCTTCAAAGAACTTTATGATTGCATCTTTTCCCTTTTTCGTAATAATGTCCAAAATAGTTTCAACCTGTTTACTCTCAGTGGTCTCAGCCTGAAATGAAAGTAGTTAATTGTTATGAACGTTACAAACCAGTGTTAATGTGTTTTATTGATGAAAGGATTCCCTTAACGGTCAAAATACAATTTCCATACGTGTCTGCTTGTCAATCTTAAAACTGTATCATTCTTTTCAACAATTATGTCAGCTGTTTATTTTCTAACTATTCTGGTAGTTGGTAGAGCCACTATCGTTGTTCAGGTATCTCATTGTTCAATCACAATATTTCTATAACCAAGTGTATAATGCATTTATAGTCAGACTTGCAAACTTACTTTGATACTCTCTTTGTTTTCAGACGTGATAACTCCTTTAGACAATAAAAGTGTCAAAAGTCCATCTTGTGGAATGGTTTTGCCAATGATTGTTCTATAATTCCTTGTCAATAAGGCTATGATTTGAGGTTCTGGAAGGCTTCATGGTAAAGAAAAAAGTGAAAAAAATACAATCTAGAATAGATCAACAAGAATTCAAATATTATCACAGCCTTTCCCTCAAAAATGTTATTAATTTCTGTCAGTTGTAAAGCTGACAATATAGTCAAAAAAATAATAATTATGTGCACATGTAGGATATCAAGGTAAATTGCAAACATGAAGATGAACATATATAGGCCTTAGATGATCTACAACTGTAACATCAATGCCATAAATCAATCATGAACATTTACCTCTTTATTTCCTCGAGTCCAGAATCTAAATCCAGTTTTCTTCGTTTTGGTTCAGTCATGTTTGGTTATTCTCAATGTAGTAGGCCTATAAATTGTCAAGTGTTTCTACCTACGAGAATTAATAAATATGAGTGCAGGGGGATTCACAATATCAAAAACATGGTTTTATTTTCCCCTAAAGGTTTCAAAAAAAAAGACAATTTCGACAACTGAATAACATGTTTATATTATTTTACTTCTATGGAAATATGAAACAAATAAATTCTAAAATCTCTGTGGGAATTTAACATGGCGTTTCTGGTCAGAACATGACAAAACTATATTGCAATTAAAGACTATTTAGACTAGATTCCCAACGTTAAATTCCCATAGAGATTTTAAAATGCCAATTTTGCATATTTCCAAAGGAGACAAAAAATATCAAAATGAATTCCTTTTATGAAATAGAATCTTTATTTTTTGTTGACATCTTTGAACATGTTTTTGATATTCTGTATACTCCTGTGATAAAGTGATTACTCTCCCTTGAACCAAACTGATGCATTAAGTGGACCGTTTCAAAAGTTTCACTAAATGCAGCACACCTGCTTTATGAATATCTCCATCGCACCATACATGCTATAGCTAAAATAGGACAACTCTATACTATATTCTGTAAACGTTTTCAAAACCACTCAAACGTGTCTTTCTTTTTAAATCCTTCTTGATGTACACATATTCAGAATATATGTATCCAAAATTTTAGTTGGCTATATATATAACCGTTCGCCCATGTTCCACCATTATTTTTTGAACTTAAATAAAGAATATGCCCCTTCTTCAGCATAGCTGTACCCAATGTACATTGAATTTTTGAATTGATATTGAACCAAATGAATGTAAAAAAAAATACTGCGTTAGTGCAGATTGGAGGATTAAAGACAACACACCAATACGATGATACAAAAAAAACTTTGGGCAAAAATGCCGATGACTAGAGGGAATAACTTTGGCCCATTAGCATTGTAATATGATGTCAGCTTTAAGCTTTTATGAGACTTTGTCGACATTGTGAACAGACTAACTTAAAGTCACTTTGAATACCAACAAGTGAACAAATAAATCCTGAATGCAATATTTCAAATTTAACAAATTTATCATCAGGGTATTAACCTATATTGCAATCGACAGAACAAAACTGCATTCAGGACTTATTTGTTCATTTAAATTATCCACAATTGTAGATTGTAGCAAGAACTCTTGTTAATCTATAAGGGATACTAACTTCTTCTCTTCCAGTTGATCTTCTTAGCTCAGTTGGTAGAGCATGGGAACGGAAATCCCAAGGTCGTAGGTTCGAATCCCACATAAGGTCGACAGAATGTTTCTGTCTATTGTAATATAGGTGTATACCCTAATGATAAATTCATACCAACAAGTCCTTCAAAGGATTATGAACTTGGCTTTGAAGTCAAAGCTAAATCTTTGCTTTGGAAATAGACAGTGTAAATAGGCCTTAAATTAGTTTATCATAAATCCATACCATTATTTTTGTCCTATACGATATTGTGCATTTTTCACCCAGTAATCATACCCAACGATATACTGAATTCAGAGTAGGACATCAATGGCTTATAGTTTGTACTTCACCATCATTAAAGCTTTAAAGCCCCAAAATTAAATATCTACGTGAATAATCATAACTTGGATTCGAAGATGTCCTTATTATAAGTATTTTCTAGGGAGTATTCATGAAATACTCATATAGGATACCTCACCTTTGTTTACGAATAACTTTTAAGTTCAAATGCATTGTTTGAATAACACCCGTCAATCAAATGCATTAAACAGTATTCAAGCCTCATCTTCATAGCATAAATATATGTAAATTGCCTTATACATTGTGACCCCAGCCTGTACTAAGTGATCAATGAGATTTCTTCTCTCATTGCCTAAAGAAATTTTAATTCTACAATGTCC
Source organism: Pharyngocirrus eroticus (assembly GCA_033118115.1). Taxonomy (NCBI): domain Eukaryota; kingdom Metazoa; phylum Annelida; class Polychaeta; family Saccocirridae; genus Pharyngocirrus; species Pharyngocirrus eroticus. The sequence goes on from JAVSBT010014123.1 coordinate 16,706, forward strand.
TGCTTTTAATGTCTTCTACCTTGAACCATTCTAATTGACTTAGTTTGTCCCTATTCATTGCTTTTTAACAACATATGTTTTTCTTCTCACCAGATATGGCTAAACTTACTACGGTTACAATCAAGGTTTCAATCCATTTCTGGTTTATATTAGAAATACAGATTTAATAACATTAACCATTTTGTTGATGTAGGCCTCTGGTATAGTTGTTGTCTGTCCCTTAATGTTAACTTTTTTGATTTTTTTGATATTTTGTTTAAGGGAAATTGACCTTTCATTGATATGTATAGGTACACAATGAAGTGCTGAAACCAAAAATATATGCTTTAACTAGTCAAAAATGTGTATTGAAGTAGCAAATAAGCTCCAAACTCAAATTGTTGGTAACAGAGCTGAAACTGTTTCGTCCCCTTAATGTAGGTCATATTTTTTTCAAAATTTATCCAAAAATGGCCCAGAAAGCCTGTAAATCTATTTATCTAACATGGAGTAATATTTGTTTAGCTCATTTTGAAAATGTTTGGCCCGGCTCCAAGACTGACTGTAAATAGGAAAATATCGAAAGCATCGATCAACAAAGAAGTAAAACTTACCTTCTTTATTTCAATGGCATTCACATTTATTAAAAAATGTCTCATTAAACTGCTCAGTTCCAATATATTGGTTGGTAGGACAGGTAGGTTCGTTATGTAGACAAACGACGATGTTACAGTCAGAGAATTGTAGTTTTTCTTACAACCTGCATTGGTTCAAGTTTGTAGCGATGATTGTAACTTCCTGGTCAAACATGTCGTACCTATAGACTAGTACGGTGTAGTGATTTGTACTGATGTGCGTGATAGAAAAGAACTTCTTAAAACTTTACAGTTTATAGATTGCCATCGTTAGGAACTTGTCCTGCGAGTGTCTCAAAAGCACGTTTTGTCGTTTTCCAATGTTTCCATGTGCCCTTGTTCTCGCAATATCTTGGTATATGAATATGAAACCCCAAACACAGGAACAGTTACAAGTACACAATTCCCCAAAAATAACATTGCAGTGTAGGTATATGAAAAAATAAGTTAAATTGCATCAGTGAATTGATGTCACCTGACAAAAGAATTATTTGAGCTGTACAGTTTCTTTATGATTGTAAACACTGTGTATACAAATTGGACAAATTACACAGTTTGAGTAAAATTATGACTTTTATCAATTCTCTCCTTTGTCCGCAATGTAGGCTTGTATACAAACTTCTTGACAAAGCTCTTGTAATGGACTAATACATATTAAAACTTTTTGAACTATTCGAATTGAGCTTTGTAAACATGATTATCAAAATGTTTTTTTTGTTTTGTAGCAATAGGTGTCGCTGGCTTATAGGCCGAGTCAGGGTGAACAAACATGTTAAAACTGCGGTTGAATTTCTTTTGATTACAACATATAGGATATCAAATAAATCCAAGCCATCTCTGGTTTTTTTAGATAATGTATATAATTATATTCTCTTTAGAAACGATATCAGTTATGATACAAACATTTAGTCTTTAGTAGGTTTTAGGGTAAGAAAGTAAGGGGGGGGGGGGTGGCGGTGGTTATCGTTATGACAAGACAGAGACTGAACAAAGATATAATTACCCCTTAGAATCAAATTGTAATGATACGGTGTTAATTTTCAGGAAATATTTCACTAAAAGCGACCTGGATGATTTGTAACAAAATGGCTAAAATCTCAAATTTTCTTCTTACGAAATGCTCTTGGATATCAGAGCATTTCGTTAAAACAAATAAACTGCAATTAACTTTTAGACCATTCTAAATGTATCAGTTGATAGATCTATCTTTTTATATAAATATTGGTCGACTGTATTTTTTTAAATCTCAATCTAGATATGATTTTACTTGACATTTTACATTGAAACAAAGGAAAGAAGTGAAGTGTTTAGACTCGCATTAAATAGCACAAACATATTATTTTGTACAAAAAAACTTTTTGTACTCAGTTATTGTTGTTCTCTAATTCTAACCAAAAGTGGATGTTTACAAGCCTACATAGTTTTTGTTTGATTTTTTGGCCTAAATTTAACACAAAACCAATAACCTATCTATAAAAAGAAAAAAAGTAGTTTCTTGTACAAGTGAGATACAAAAGTTGTATTATTGTTGCAGGGCATGTTGAAGAAAGTTATGGATTGTCAAGACAAATTGACTCGTGCTAATAAAGCTTTGTTTGAGATTTATCACAATATGGTTTTAAAATGTACCAGTAGATGTCTCTGGCATATCACCTCGCACCATAAAAATTGTAAATTATTTTAATAATTTACAATCTTAAAAGAAACATCAAGGTGTATGTCATTCTTACTTTGAAACATTTGGAATTTGTTTTAGTTTGGTTGATTTTGTGACAGAAAAATAGCAGAATTATCACTG
>JAVSBT010014234.1:0-11464 GCA_033118115.1 Pharyngocirrus eroticus
GAATTGGTATACTACAACCCTATACTTTATCCCACAAACTCTTAAAGCTACTGCTGTATATGTATACAGCGCTTTAATGGGGGTGGGTTAGTTCGGCTTGCTACTTGACGCAAACTATACATTATAAATACAATCCAAAGACTCCGATAAGACTACATCCTGCCCTAGTACCACACATAAATCCTGATGGGAACACATCCATTCAACTTAGAGATCAATCAACTCTGCAAGTTCTCATTTTATAGCTTGACCACTACACTACACAATCCAGCCAAAGCCAATAAATTTAGTGATGTCATTAAAGTACAGACTCATATGTATTGGTCTTCACGCTACGCTATTGGATCTAATGATTCTGTAACAGGATTCTTTGAATATCGAGGGAAAAACAGGAAGCAAGCATTAAGCGTTTTCTTTTTGCTTGTCATTTGATTATCATATGATACCTAAATGGAGAATAGCAGAAAATGGAAATGAAATTGAAAGACAATATCATGATAATACCGGAACAAATATTATCTGGAATCAGAATGGCATTGAAATATCCAGGTCACAAAATTCAAATTGACATTATCAGGCATGCCATTGGAATATATAGGTCAAAAGTCAGTGCTGCAGATTCTATGATAAATGGTGAGAATTCACAATGGGCTTCTCAAGACAATGCCAACAAAATATGAAGGGACAGCTAATAAAGTAATATGCCACCATAAACGTGATGTGAAACCCCTATGATTTTTTATAAATTCTCAATAAAAACCATTAAATTCCTGTATTTTGACTCATATTGTAACACTCCTTTCAAACCAAGATAGAATTTTCAAAATTGTTGCAGCTACATTTACCAAAGGTTATCCTTTTATGTTTATGTCTGTAATTTTTATCATCTCTATCATCTCTCTTTCATTCTCAGTTCACAGGTCTTGAAATAGATGTATTGTAATGAATATGTTAAGCACCAGTGTGCACCCAAAGATAGTACACTAACATATTCTTTGGTGCACCTTATATTCAAATAGCACCCATGATTAAAGCATGCACCCATTGTACAACAAAATTATTTTTTTGTCAAAAAGCATTTATTTTACCTCAGACTTCAATCAAATAGATCTGTACTATATGCAATGCTAATACACTATTGCTGCCAAGATCGGTGTCTGACTGTCATAATCGTGTTACTAACACATTGTTTTCTGGTACAGTACTAAGAACCTTAAATCTGGTGTGTTATCCCTACTCAATCTGATGATTTATTCCAGGAACACTGACCTATATTGTAAGGAAAAAAATCCAGGAAATATTACATAATCTTTCAATATGCTACTAAATGCAATGATCATCATATCAATGACAATATCAATCTATCATGTTTCAATTGTTACATGCTGCATTTGATTTAATATAAATCTACAACGGAATATTAGCTTGTTAAATTACTCTATGTATCTGCAACATTTATCATAAAAAAATGTGAAACAAATTGTCTTACATATGACACTATGATAAACTGAATACAAGTACAAGTATTCCCATGTATTAATGCAAAAAGCCCCAGTCACGCTATCACCGTTTATAGCTACAGTGAGTCACAATGATATATATATTGTGAGCATCCCTGAGAGGCCCTGGCCAGTCAGGGAGCAAACTGTTCCTATCCATTATAAATTGTAGAAAATTGTAGCAATACTTTGGCGATTCATGGAAGTTCGGTTGATTCACTGGCCTTGCCAGGCCATAATATAACTGAAACCTTGAGACATTGTAGAATATAGCCATACAACCATCCCCCACTACAATTTTTTTTTCAACTGAAAATGGATGATTCACCATGTTTTATAACACTATGGTCTTCTGTGAGATGCTGAGGCTCACCATAAAAGTGTTACTAGGGCTTTAAGATGGGTTAAGAATTGCCATGAAAATGATGAAACAAGATACTAATAATTCAGTTGCTATAGTTTTGAAGTTTTTTAAATAGAAAAGTAGAACTGATCCATCCTGTGAGGTAAGAGAAACATACAGTAAAACCTTTTATCATAACTACTTACTGTAATAAATTACCAGTATGTCTTACATTATGCAGGAACATTGTCCAAATCAAATCAATCTATATATTTCTGCTGGTGCTAATTAAATGAGAATCATTATGCCAAAAAAGAAATAATAAAATGATGAAATGTTAAACAACTTGTAAACATTCTCAACCTTTGTCATTTTTTTATGAACAACTACACACACCTCAAAAAGAAATACATTGAAATGTATCCATGGATATCATATTTGTGATGATGATTTTTTTTGTAACTTGAAGGCAAACTAAGTTTGTTCAAAGTTCATTTCAAAAAAGGACTCAGAAGACCCTTTTTTAAACAACAACCCTGTTTCCTCTTGTTTTTTTATTATTATTCACATATAGTGACTTTTCAGTGACATCAAATCATATCTAATGAAATGTTAGGGCTAAAGAGATATGCCTATTTGGTAAAAAAATGTGAAAGGATAGTAATGGGAGACAAGAGTACCTTTCTTAAAGATATCTGACCTGGTGTGTATACTCATTCTTATTCTTACAGATAGAATTTCTGGAAAAGGATGAAACATCTTATAATGAAGTGCTGTTGTCTTATATTTGACTTCATAACACTAAATCCCTTCCCATTGCTCCATTTCAATAATGAGTGGTGTACTATTATTCACAACACCAAAGTATGTTGCTAAAAGGCCAGTTTGAAATTATTTGTTCCTATCATCGTGGGAAGCTGAATAATCCTTTCTTCAACATTTTCACAAAGTTGAGGAATTTCTGATTATCTAATAGCCTAAACCTCCCCTAGGAATAAGACTAGCTAAATGCCAATAAAGTATTTTTTCATGCAGCTTCCTGTAAATTGATTACATGATTGTTGTTTTACCATTTTGGCAGGCCTAGACAAAGTCATGTGGGGAATTGGACAAAACAGGGCATACAACTGAAGCACAAATATTGGCCAATTAGCAGAATCTATTTGTGAACATCACTTCCACTTTCATAAAAACATTGGAGATAAGTCAACCAACATTTTAACCAACAACAATTTTTTTTTTTTTAAATCTATATAATTAATGGCACTTTCTATTTCATTAAATGCTGATATGTTAGCTGGCGTTGCTAGAGATTACATCTAGAAGTAGAAAATTGCAAATGGCAATAGAAAGGCATGACATTGACAGATAAAATCGCAAATTAGCTACATAATGATTTTCAACATACAAATAATGGCAATCATTGATGATTTGCATGATTCATTGTTTCTTTGTAAGATTACATCAAATATAGCAATAAACCCTAGTCTAGATAAGCAAATGAATGTTATCTAAAAATAACAAAGCAAGCTGTAATAGCTATCAAACTTCAAGTTCAATCTCCTCGATTCCCTACATTGGGATCAATGACACTTTACAGTTTTAAATCCCTTTGACAACTATGTGAACCTACTGACTTGAAGTAGTGCAAAGGATTAAACTTTTGTATTTAAAGTCAAAGCTAAATCTTTGCTACAGAAATCGACAATGTAAACAGATTTTTAAGTAAAGAGTCTGTCAAAAAAGTGTCACTATCACTATCAGCACTTTGGATCCATTAAAAAACAATTTCCCAATGCCCATAAATCGATATCAAAATATGTGTATAGTCCATAGCATTACTTATTACAAGTTCATATCAGGACCCTATAATTTGTGTAACACGACACAAAACATGTAATCATTTACCATTGTTTTCTAAGACTATGAGAGTAAGTGACACACACACAAAGTGGAAGATGAAGTTGTTTACGTCAAAATTGCCAATATGTTCACTATTTTATAGTTTGAAGCTTCGATTTTGAACGCAACCACTGATTGAAATTTTAATATGAATCTTTATCTCTCATTGCCATACTTTTGTAGTAGCCTGTGATTTCATAGACGTTCAAAATTGCTATAATAAAGCATCATAACATACCACGTACCTGTCAAAGACCTCCATCTTGCTTCATTGAATGTGTGAATTGCACTTTTGTTAAACTGATTGTGATTGGCCAATATAAATATCATAGCTTTTTCCGGTATGCCATCATAGCAACAAAGATACAACATGGCGGACCAAGACGACTCGTAAGTTTTTATTTGAAATGTATTTCTTGAAGCAAATATATATATTTTTATATTCGTATCGATGGCAAATAAATTATGAAATACTAGGTTGATAAGTGTGAAATTTAGAATATCTTCTGACATCGACAAATACTGAAAATCACAATGTTCCGACAATAACAATTTCTCATGATGATGATAAAGCAACGATTCAATTCATTTTACCATACATATCCAGTTTACATTCATCTGATGTCTTAAAATTGAGTGATTTTAGAACCGAACTAACATTTTCACCAATACAATACATTGAAACACACAGTGTATATTCTATTTACGAAATCTGTGATTTCAAAGTTACACATTGACTAAAAAATAATAACTTGATGTAAATATTCAATTAACATTTGGGAATTTTAAACTTTTCATGCATATGTGCCTTCATACAATATACATCACCAACAATCATTTAATGCTAGAAAGTCAAGATCCAATTGTACAGAAACACTGTACCTACAAGAACACTCAAGTTTTAAAGATTCATTGATTAATTTAGATATGGTCTTCTAATTCTATTAATTTGATAATATCTCTTGTGACAATTATAAATGCAGCAGACGACCTCAGAGGTATGTAACATTTCAGAAACGGGAATGGAAATTGGCATGATGATACTCTGAGTCTTGAGAATTTTCATCATAAGTTCCCACCAATCCTCCTTTGTCTTTGCCCTCAAAATATTTCACCTATTTCAAAGTGCACCGTTTACCATAGTAGATATACAGTAGATATTTTGCATGTTTGATGAAATTGATAGAATGGTTATTTATAGAAATGACTCATTTCTTCAAAAGCTTGACTAGAAATGTATTTCTGAGCTTAAGCAGTCTGACAGCCTTGTGCCAAAATTCAGCACTGCTTTTCAAAATCTTAGGATTATATATTGTATTCTTTATTTTCTTTTATTCCTTGTCTTGCTATCCTTTTAGAGCCTGAGTCATAGATATTGGGAACTTTTCATAAGACTTTTCATCAACAGTTATATGAGGCACATTATGCACTTGCCTTCTTTCAAATTCTTTTTTATTGTTGCTCTTTCATTCACTGGACATTTGATTCTTGTGGCCATATTGCCAATGACAAATGGTTCCACTTGTAGCTTGCAATAAAATACCAATGCATGTTCAGCACAAACTTGTTGCACTTGGGTGATGAATATTTTTTCCACGTTTCAGGTCATATTGAAAAAAAATCACCATTTCCCTCAAAATATATAGTATCCCTTTGTCCAAAGTAAGATTTAGAATAAGTCAATATCAAACAGTCTAAAAATTAATTATTCTGGGTTACATAATTATTTAAGACGAATCTAGCTCAATATATCTTCCTGGAAAAAAATTAATTCAATTGAATTATTATTTCAAAGTATTATTTTTATTGCTACTATTTTGAAGTTTTGAGGTTCCTTTATTTCAAAGTTTATTCCTTTACTTATTTAGTTATAATAATAGTGAGGATTTGTTATCTTATTACTGGCATTTTAAATTTTTGAAATGTAGCTAGCTGGTTTTAGATTATAAAAGATAATGCTTCCCTTCCAAGAGATTATATAATGAGATCGTAAAATTGCCAACAATCAATAGCATGTACACCTACAATAATCTTTTTATCTTTAGTCTTAATTGAACTGGTGTTTCATAATGGTTACATATCTTCTTTTTCTAGGAAAGTAACGGATGTGGTTTCTGCTGTCACAGTAAAAGCTCTTCAAGAGGTCAGTTGAATTTAAAATGAAATTCTGATGATTTCATATCACATATTTCTCATCCATGCATAATGTTTGATATTTTTGCAATTTTTCAGTTTAGCAGTGGAGACATGGATCCAACTGGAAAAAGCCCTTCAGGCGGCTCCAGGCCTACATCTGCCTCAAGTAAGAATGTTAATGATTATTCAAATAAATTCATAATAAGTTTACAAGTTAGTTTTAAAAGTTTAAGAAATATGATCATAGATAAATGTTAGTATTTTAAGCCTAAACATGTTTTTAACAAACTTCACAAATGGACTAGTACATAGAATATAATAATAATAATCTTGCATGTTTGCGTTAGCTGTATAAGAATATAAGATGAAAATAAGTTAACTTCTAAGAATTGAACCCTGTATGCAATGATACAAACATTTTAATCTAAGGAAGCAAACCAGCCTCACCAGCTGGATCACGACCAGGATCTGCAAAAGGATCAAAGCCTGCATCAGCAGCAGGGTCAAGACCAACATCAGCAGCTGGATCCAAACCAGGCACACCAGCGGGATCTAGACCAGGGTCAGCTGCAAAAAAGATAACACCTGATGGTTCCAAAGCAGGATCCAGACCAGGATCAAAGGCAGGATCTAGACCAGGATCAAAAGCAGGATCTAAAGCTGGATCAAGACCAGCATCCAGGGCTGATGCATCACCAGATGGTAAGATTTGATGGACAGGATGTCTCCTTCCCCTGTTTTGGCATATCCCTAGTTGCTTTTGAAAGATATGATATAGAATTTCAAAAAATAAGAATCTTTCTTCTCTTCCTTTTTATTTACTTCTTGTTTTGGGATCTTCATGCTGCACAGAACCTTTCTCCACCTATCCTTTGCTGCTGCTGGTTGACTGTCAATCAGACCCAGTGTATCTATCTCTTCCATTATTCATTCTGGTAATGTATGTATATTGAACATACATAGCCATTCATTAAAACGTTGAATTTGATAAGTTAACAAAAGAATAAATTAATTGTATTTTTGCAATTTTTTGGGCGTTCTGATATGTTTTGAGAGTTCTGATATGTTTTGAGACTTACTTTGCTTACTTACTTATTACTTACTTATCCTCTTCACATCTTTGTCTGTGTATAAGGCCTGTAACAAATGCTTTCCACCTTTGCTGGTCTTTTGCTACATTTCTTGCTTCCGACCACGGGTTCTTTTCTCCTATTTTTTCCTGTTCTTCTCCAGGTTGTCATAAGGCAACCTCTCTTTCTCCTTTTATCAGGAGTTAATGTTAGATGCAATCTTTTCAAGTATGCAATGGAGACTTACTGTGAGACTTGCTTACTGTTAATTACTATGACTGTGTTTGTTTGGTTTGTTATATTAAGATCAATTTAATTTCATAGATGTTGGATTAGAAGTGACAGGAAGTAGACCTACTTCTGCTGCTGGACAACCAAGTAGTCGACCTGCTTCAGCAAGATCTGATAGGCCTCCCAGTGGTAAAGCATCTAGTATCAGGGTGACTAGTGGCATAGCTGGTAGTGATAGACCTACCAGTGGCAGACCTACCAGTGGTAGACCTACAAGTGACAGACCTAGAAGTAGTAGACCAGGTAGTGAAAGAAGAGCTCCTGCTGAGCCAGAAGAAGAAGACAGAGATGAGTTTGAAGAAGAACCAACACAAGAACTAGCAGATGGTGAGTTTGGACAATATATGAACATGGTGGATGCAGATATCAGATTATCATTGAAACAGATTTTGGATTAGATTAAGTTTTAATAATAAGTACCAGTATAAGTGTTTCAGGATAAGTTATGATAGATGATAGAGTATTAAGATGATGAAAAGATAATTCAATATGCGTTTAGTTGATAAAGAGTTTCATGAAACTTATGGTAATCGTGTCGCTGTATTGTGAGTTATGGTTAAAAAATGTCTTACTGTTGTATAGGTCATTGGGGATCATCACAAGCAGGTTCTGGACAAAATAGTGGTAGAGGACAGAGAGCTCCACCCCAAACTAGTGAAATGTACACTGGTCCAACTCAATATACAGACCCCATGGCAGAGTTCTCAGGAGATGAAAGTGGTGAAGAGTTTGAAGAAGGGGAGGAAGTAGATGAAATGGAATCAGGATCAGATGCAGAAAATGAAATGGTAGTCCTGGATCCAGACCATCCCTTAATGAAGAGATTCCAAAAAGCTCTGGGGGATCATTTGGAAAAGCAACATGAAAAAGTTACCCTTGAACTCAGAGAATTGGTAAGAATTATGATCATTGGTATATATATAGAACCAAAGCCAAATATTTGCATAGAACATTTTTTTGAAACTATTGCAAAGTTAAAAACTAAAATTGAAATGATTAATTATATTTGAGCATATATTGGTCAAATCTTAATTCTAATTTTCCTATCGCAATGTTTTGTTGATATTCCTTGTAAAAGTAAACTGCATTGAAATAGATTACCACGCTAATTCTTATTGCAGTACAACAAAATCACTTGTAGTATTAAAGATGCTTTCTGGTTTATTTTATAGGAAGAAGGTCACAGAAAGAAAAGGAAGGATAGAGAAGACACAGGTGTAGAACTCTATGGTGTCCAGCAGGAGTTGGCTCGTCATCAGATGATGGTAGAAAAGAGACATGATGAATTAGCTTCACTACAACAAGATAGAAATATGGTAGAGACACAACTCAGAGAGGTCAGGGACATGTATCGTGGTGAACAATCCGCTACTAATATAGAAAAGAAAAAAGGTATGTGTTGAAATCAAAATTCTGCTCCATTGTATTTGTATTATTATATTATTTAAAAAGAAAAGATACAAATCACTAGACAACAAACAAGAATTGTTTCTAAATATAAAGGTTTAAAAACAACATAAAATTATTTGTTTAAAGATAAACAATAAACAACACAAAATACGTAAAGTACTAGGCAACGAACAAGGATTATGTTGTTTATTGTTTAATTTGAAACAAATTGTTGTTTTAAACATTTCCAGATATCTGCAATGAAAATGAAAACTTATTTAAAAAAACTTTTTTTATGAATTTACCTTTTCTTGGTGCAAATATGCAGTGCCTTTATATTATTTATTCTTTTTTATATGTATTTTCTAGGAGCTGAACTTCAGGGTGAAGTTGAAAATCTTGCCTTGAGAATATTTTACATGGAGAATGCCAAAGAAGATGTCAGGTCAGATATCAATGTGATGAAAAGAGCGGCAGAAAAAGCAGACACTGAAGTGGCAAAATCAGAAATTCAGAAACAGAAACAGGACTTGTATGTTGATAGGCTTGTAGAAAGAGCAGACAAGCTGAAAGAAGAGATTGCCATGTATGAAGCTCAAATTCAAGCTCAAACAGAAGAATTGGTAGTTGCAAAAGATGCTCTGACTGAAGCCGGTATGGAAATTGAAGCCATTACCATGGAAAAGAAGCAGTTGTTTCAACAATGGAATAGCAGTTTGATTGGAATGAGAAGAAGAGATGAAGCGCATTCAGCTATGATGGAAGCCCTCAAGTAAGTGAACTTTAGAATAATAATTAAAAAAAAGATGGGCTTGAGGTTTATATTTATGTTTTTAGATCAGATTTAGTTATATTGTTAGCAGGGGTTGATTGTTTTTTCCTTTTTGTTTCTGCTAAGGGTTATCATGATTGATAAGGAAATATCAACAATTTGAAAGATTCTGAGGGACCTTAAAAAAAACTTAAATAACAGGGCTAAAACTATGCATTCTGGTTTCCAAGTAAACTTCTGATTTGTATGTGCAATTGTTTTGGAGCACATATCATCAAATGCTAAGCGGTGATATTGTATTAAAATAAAACTTATGTCCAAATATGGAGAGTTTCATTTTAGTTTTATTAGCTAATTTTCGGTGATATTGTGTTGTAATTTTTTTACTTTTCTTTTCAAATCAAGTCAACAAAGGCAGAGAATTATGTCACTTGAGACTGAGATAGAAGGATTCAAGAGGTCAATCAACAAAGAACAAGAAATGAATGAAAAACTCACTATGATTTTATCCAAAACTGATGCAGATATTACCACCACTAAAAAAATGTTTGCCCAGTGCCAGGCTAAACATGATGCTTTGAAGAATGAGTATGCCACATACACCCGCATGTTACATGAAACAGAACAAGCTTTGATCAGGGCCACTACTGTAAGTGTTTAGATCCTGAATTAGTTTACTTATACAATGTTTCTGCAAGAAAAGTAGTCTGATTAAGGATATTTTGTGTCAGAAAAAAATCAGGAATGTCTCAACAAAGCTTATGAGTTATCAGAGGAAAAAAAAAAATTGGAAAGTATATGATGGTCCCATAGGGGAAAAAAATCTGTATATTTAAGTTACAGGTATCATTCTAATAATATGTTTTCTTTTTTTTTCTTTTTCAGGATAAAACACTTAGACAAAATGAGTTGAATGCTCTAAGAAAACAAATTGAAAAGGAGTATCTTGAAAAGGTCAAACTTGAAGAGGAGATTTTAGAGAAATTAAGATCACAGATGACACTTGACAAAGCGTCACAATATTCAGAAAGAATCACAAGTAAAATCACCAACAGAACTAAGGAATTGGTAAGGATTTTATCTGTATTACTTTTATCTTGGTCAGTTTGTTCTTCTGGAATTTTTGGGAATGTTAAAAATATGCTACACCAATATTTCAAAAATTCAAGAGCTTCAATGTAAATCATAGGACATACATGTATCTGAATTTATTGAATATAAGGATTTTGAAACAACATTTTTCTATAACTTCTATCTGCTTCTATTCCAATGTTTATTTATATTGTTTATAATTTTTAGGAAACATCAGTTGCTTTAGTTGAAAATGACATTTCAAAAGCAGCCTTGGACACATCTAATGCTAGAATGAGAATCGAAAGATTGAAGAAGGTCATGGCAGAACTTGATGAAGAAATTGCTGCAAAAAATGATATCATCTCAAAAAGTGAGGGTGAAATCAAAAAGAGAAATGCCCTGATTGAAAGGAAACAGCTGGCCATTGATTCTTACAATAAAAAACTGGAACATATGATCTCAAAAGCTGGTGTAAGTAAACAATTAAAAAGTTTATTTTGTTTTATGGCTCAATTGATAATTAAAAAAAAGAAACTTAATTTGCTAATTTGATATAGCTTACAACACAACATGCCTAGTATGAGTCTTTGAAATAAATAAATTACACAGATAACTTGTATCTATGTTCAATAGAAATAAAAGAAAAGTGTATTTGATAATGAGGTATCATCTTCATATTTTATCTAACTTTAGGGTGTGGAACTTGGTCCCCTTGAGATTCAGATCAACTCTTTGAGGAAATCAATTGAAGCTGAACAGGATGGCATTGCAGAACTGCAACAGCTCTGGATGAGAGGACAAACAGAACTTGTCAGACTTTCAAGGGAAAAAGATGGGCAAAGTTGCGATGTGGAATATCTCAAGAAGCAAATTACTGTACTCTCACAAAGGAAAATTAGAATTGAAGGTAAATGTCAGAAATTGAATGCAGAAGATCTATTATTGTTTGATTAACTAAGTTGTGCTCATGAGAAATTGCATTATATCT
>JAVSBT010014345.1:0-19099 GCA_033118115.1 Pharyngocirrus eroticus
AAAAAAAAAAAAAATTGTCAAGGCTGAAATAGGAGCGGCGATTCCGTAGACCGAAAAATTAATTTTATCTGGCCTAATGTAAAAAGAGCTTAATTCTACCCATCCTAATAGCGTATGTGTTTTAACAAAAAAATTCACATGCGTCAATGTTTACATAGAAACGACAACAATTCTTATCCTTTGACACGCTGTTATGAAAAATACGAATCCATTCCTAAACTTGGAATGTGACCTTGTAGAAAAGAATATTTTGTGGTGACGAAAAGAATCAATGGTAGTGTAGACATTTATCTCTTCAAACGAGTCCAACATATCAAAACATAAATACCAGGTTTCAAGCCTATCACAGTATACCTTCCCAACCATAGGCTCAGTGACAAATGTTATCAGATGCTAATTGCTATATAAAATTATGACATTTGAAACATTGTGGAAGAGATAATAATAATAATAATGATAAATGTCATTTATATAGCGCTGTTTTTAAAATAATGGTCAATAGCGCTGACAAGGACAGCGACTTTACAAAAAAACTCATCCTCTTCTGCAGATGTTTGCCATGTTTCCACCATGTACCAGCAAAATATGTCTATTTTGTGCTTGATGATAATCTCACGTAAAATATCCATCTTATTCCTGACATATTGGGGATTCAGGAAACGAGCTGTGAGACCTTCAGTGTTTGTTTGTCTATGATAAGTTTGAGACAATATGTAGTCATTTTATGAATTTCAACTATCCAATGTCAGGAGTCCTCAAAGAGGTGCTGCCTACATGAAGCGCCCTCTAGAGTTAAACACCAGATCGGTTTAGCGATCATTTTATTTGGTTTTTGGTTGTCATCTTGATTTTAACAACAAATGAATATAATGAAAATTGAACCAACACTGAAAAATGTATGAATAATTACAAAGTATCATATGATTTAGAATCTGACAACCTACGGTGATAGCTAGAGTTGTAAATTGGTTTCAGTAAAAGTCTATCTAGCAAATGAGAGGTATGTGGTGAATTATGCTCTTGAATTCTAAATTTAAGGGATCAATTGTTAGAAGCAACATTTATTCGTTTTAAATGGTAACCTTATTAGGCATAACAATCTATGATATATTTTGTGTGTCTGAATATCTTTATAATTATGCAGTGCATTAAAACTAAACCACAATGAATCTTAAGGCATATTGAATAGGATAAATAATGTTGAGAAGCCATATTCTTTGATTTAAAAATAAAACAAATTTAAATATATAAATGCAGCCTCCTGTTGTAATCTTAATTAACATTAATTACTCAGCTTCATATCTACTGAATACAGCTTAAAAACCAAATACAAATCATGGTATGATAGCAAATAACGTTGAGTAACACAGTTCCACATAACAATGGAAGAAGGTAAGTTGCACATGTACATATATTTACACTAAATGTTAGATTAACGCTTATTTTGACATTTTATAATCTGCCAAAAAAATAGAGGCATTTGAGATGTGGCTGCATCGTAGAACAGTTGGAAGATAAGATCAAGAATAGTACAGTTTTGGACATATTTCAGACGGGGGGGGGGGGGCTTTTGAACATAGTCAAAGATAGGAAAGTAAAGTATTTTGGACATGTCAAACGTCATCAGTCTATGGCAAGAGTTTCTTTAGAGAGGTTTATTGAAGGTTATAGAATGAGAGGGAATCTATGCATGACATGGGTTGACAACATTACAAAATGGACAGGATTAGATATGAGTGAATGTAATAGGGCAGTTTAAGAGCGTAATACATGGCGTGCATAATTTAATTGGAGCCCACCTGCGTAGTGGAGAAGGCACTTAATGAATGAATTAATGAATGAATGAAATAATATGCAGCATATTGTTAACAAATTAAAAACAACAAACAATACTTTTATTTTTTTTATTTTTTGAGAAATCTTAGAAAGGTGTCCCATGGTTTGGTACATTGGATGGCAGTCACAACTATTTTCACAAAAGAACTTGCTCTAGTATGTAATAATTATATCAACAATTCAAGAACAAAAAGCATTAAGAAACTCTAGCTAAATACAAATGAAATACACAATGTTAAATTCCATTTTCTATAAAAAGACGTTCAAAAATATCTTCTCATTTAGCTTTTTGTACAAATATAGAATACAAGTTTTATTGTTCTCAATAAATCTGTCTGCCTGTAGATGTAAATGCTATCCATCTGGAAAAACCTTCTAAGGCATACTGATTTAGCTATTATTGAGAAGAGTATACTATTTTATGTTGTGTTTCTATATATCTGTAGATGACTACGTGCATACTGTGAGTTAATAATCTCATTTAAGAACAAAAGAATATAGATTCCTAGTTGAACATACTACATTAGACATTTACATTGAACACACGTCTTTACTTAGGGTTTCGCAAGAGAAGAAAACCCATGTACTATAACACATGCGCTATGTTTATTGACGATTGTGATTTCGCTGGCTTCTTGAAACCAAGAATAACAACAACAACAACAAAAAGATGTTTCCATAAAACAGATAGCTTACATAGAAAATTCAATGAATCTTTTTGTATTGTTTTGTATAAATCATGATGCTATTTATGAACAATTACAATAAAGATGGGATCAAAATCGGAGAAATGCTCATTCTATTAAGTGTGATGTTTTCAGTTGGTAATAATGTTTTAACCCTTAATCACGTAATCATGACTTTAATCCATAAAAGCAATATATACGATGTGGTTTCGCTATTTTCTTGAAGATTAAATTTAAGAGGAAGAACAAGACTTGTTACAGTGAAATTTAATACTAAGAGTCTTTTGTGTTTTTAGTGTTTAGGTATACATAAGAAGGGTTGGATAAAAGGTGGAAAACCACAAAGGTTGATAATGAAATAACATTTACTCTCTGTCTCTTCTTATAATTTATATCTTCATTATTATCTACATAAGTATGTGGCACTAACTAAATAAAATGAATATCGAGAATCCATCTTGTCTCAAAAATATGCTTCTAGTTTATTGATATAAAGCAACCTTAAGTGATTACAAAAGCAACCCATTTCCCTGTTACAATTATTTATGAAAAAATAAAAGATATTGTTTTAAAGATAAAGACTGGATAGTTACATACTTCCTCATCACAACTAAAGGAAGTAAAATGTGAATGTATATGAAATGTGTAATTTCAAAAAGCTTCCTTGTGACATTTACATAATTATGCAGCATAATTATTGGGGGAAAACCGTAATATAGCGTTGTCTTATGATATGTATGCTCTAAAGTCAAATGAGCTTTCTTGTAAACGCATATTGAAAAAACTTTAAGTGTAGTCATGAGTTATGACTGTTATGTATTCTTAAGATCTTTGTTGTCGCTATTTTTGTACAAACTTCCAGTATTCCTGTGCTATAAGATACACATCCTTATACTGATCCTGGAAAAGAAGAGTGATCCACATCAATTTCAATACAGAAGTTTATCTATTTCATATCTGTAAGTTTTATCTTTTTAGCTGAACCAAAATATGAACTTACCAATTTACTAAGAAACCCTGGTCTAGCCTTTGTGATGTGCTTAGTTATCATGAATATATCTACAGCTTGTTCAGCATTGATCATATCAAACATCCAGGACACTACAGCAAACATGCCTGAATTCATACCACCATCACTGAAAGTAAAATGGAATCATAACTTGGTGTATTCCTGAAGATAGAAATACTGCCACAGTACATTTTATGTTTTTGCTGTATGTTTACTGTGTGGTGAAAATTCAAATGTTGGAGAATAAAAAGGGAAAATCACAAGTTTTATATTTACATGCATTGAACCGTTATGAGACCATTTGCCTGTTGTTCTCTCTGCCATGTTTGTACTTTGGTACACATCTCATGTAGTATAGCCATGTCTGCTGGTTTCCAATGTCCTTCAGGCCAGGCCGTGGTACCAACCAAGTAGATACACTTTTTTTCTGAACAGATAGGTGTATCATACTTTAGTTCTAGATTACAAGTCACCATAGCCTGTCCTTTGGCCATATCTTTTAGCTGTATGGTGAATGGCCCTAGAAGCATTTTCTCACCAGTCTGTACTGGCCAGTACGGGGTTTTCTTGAAGAAATTACCCTATAATAAAATTCAATTTTAACTTTAAATGAGATGAACCACTTAAAACAACAATCGCAGGCCAGGACATTTTCAATATATTTGTATAGAGATGTTCACTTTATTATAGCATGCTAATGTTGTAACAACTTTGTTGAATTGCATATTCCTTTTTTATTTGCTTTTGGCAATGTAATATTAATGAACCTTTAATAAATTTTGCATATTACATTATAAGTATGAAAATACTGGCTTAGACCTACTGTAAAACCTGGTAAATCTGCTAGTAACAATTGAGTATGGATTTGAACAAAAATAGTAATAATCTAGTTTGTTAGACTATCTTTTATCTTTTACCTGATAATTGGTCAGCATAACAATAGTTGATACATTTTCAGCATAGATTAGTCTCCAAAAATCAACACCTGTATCTTTGAGAGGGAGTTGTGTCAAATGAAAAGCATTTGTACGTCTGTAACCCTGAGGTTGAAAAAAAACACAATACACAGCATGGTCAATAAGTGTTTTAAAAATCAAAACAACAATAAGGTAGCATACATTTACTTGAAAAAAAAAGCCATTAACAAGTTCAGGATTCTTTCTACTTACACCTGCTTTGACAGCATTTATGTAATAATTTCTTTGTAAAACAGGAGTCCTTAGAGGAACACGCACTATGTTACCTTCAAAAAGAGAGCACACCATATTCTAAGAACCAACTAAAACACATAAGAATCATTGATTATCCTGGCTAATATAAAAACAACATTCTCTTTAAATGTTATGAGTGGTGATAGATTGATTGAATGTTGGACTAAATTTAAAAGAATTGATAAGTGTTTCGTGTTAAATACTGTAACAGTAATAACAAAAAATTGTATTATTAATAAAGTTGATAGTATGCATTATATGGGGACCTGGTCTGATTAAGTGATTTACTTAGTGAATACCTTACAATTATTTACTTACCTGGATAAAGGTTTTTGTTTCTGTTTTTCCCCTTATTTTCTGGAAGAACTCCATCAGATTCAGTGTTGTATTCTTTCATCAAATCTCTTGCATACTGTTTTAAAACCTACAGAGGGAAATATTAGAAGTTAAAGAGACAATGGTTATATTGAAAGAGATTATTCCACTTTGGAACGTAATTTTTCATGAGGAAATCTTACATCATAACGCTTCACTCTTTCCAATAGAGCTTAATCACATGAATGGTCATCCGATTAGCTTTGGTTAAAATTAGGTTCCAAAGAAAAAAAATCTCTTTCAACATGGATCTTGGAACCAATAATGTATTTAGCAAAATAGGGTGATTATACATGTGTATGGTCTAGCAATTATGTTTATGTTAAAAGAAATAGTTCTAAATCTAGTTTTACAATATTGCATTGACTTGAGGTTTGTGACTAAGGATGCAGACTTTACCAAAAATTCCTTTTCTAAGGGAGTATGTTTCTGTCCATCTTCTACAACCACCATGTTTTTGAAAGTTTCTTGAAGGTTTATACAAGAAATCTTTGTTTTAGATTTAGTTTCTTCTCCACTATCACCAGCATCAATACATGCATACAGATTCAAATCTTCATATTCTCTTTCTTCAACGTCATCTAATATTTGTAAGTTAAAAAGGCAAGAACAAAGTGAAAATATGATTAAGCAAAAGGTTAAGCAAATATTGAAGCATTAGAGTGAATATATATTTTTTTTCAATAATAAGTTCTTGTTGTAATCACAACGATGAATTATATCATTCATTTGATTTGATTACCATTCGTTAATCTATTAAAATTGATAACATAATATCAATTGCAAAGTCCAGCCAATCAATTAATCCATAGGAAACTAATAACCTTGTATTTCCAGAGTATATGCATGGTCTTTATTTTCCCCAAGGTAATCGACCGTATGATCTAGATCAGAATTCATCCTGTCTCTTCTTCTTCGTTTACATCTTAACAAAATAAATGCGTAAATCTCCTGACTGACTATGTATACATTATCATTTTTTTTTTCAGAAAATAAAAAGTGAGTATTAATGACACATAAAGGAAAATATCTATATAAAAAAAAACTATAAAAAAAAAAACCAGTCATCACAGGTATGAAGTCTGTATAATTTTTTGCACAAGAACCTGATTTTCATTTCTGTTTTAAATGATGATTTGAGTAATTACTTCAATTTTGTTGATGGTTGCAGTGATGATGGTGATTATAACTTGTAAGGGTGTTTGGGGAATTGGGGTGAGTATTTAAGTTAAATGTTTTTCTTTTCACTGAGCTATGGCAGTAAAATCAATTATTTACTCTGTTTAAACTAAACTTTCAACCAGGAAATGTCTCAGTTGTGATTTAATTGTAAAGAAAACAATATTAAGCTTGCTGACCTTTTTAATTTTTCATATTTTCTGTATAGACTGTATTATTTATCATGAGGATGATACATTTTCTAAACTTGTGTCTTCCCTACTAAAATCTTTACTATTGTTCTTACACTACATATTGTATGAAACACTGTAACAAAATCTAATTGGGCTTATCACTTCCTTTGTTATATTATTGCTTCTTCAAAGGCCATGGAGACAGTAGTTCCTTGAATTTCTTCTTAGTCACCGCTATGTGGGTTGTTGTTTGCTTCCAATTCCTCAAAAGGTATGTTTTTTTATCATGATATTTGCATTAACACATTGTTTGGTATTTTGGAGAAAAAATCAACAAAACAACGTCAATATTTTGAAAGGGTAGTTTTCTTTACTAATACTACATGAAAATGATAATACCTTAAAATGACTATGGCGACAATCACTATACTGAGGATAATAGTTCCTACTGACCCCCAAATAGCACCGCCTGTAATGACAACATTATACAATCATCTATTTTTTTTCAGTCATATCACAAGGCCAGATATTTTGTTTTAAACATGTTGTACCCTATAAAAAAAGTACTACATTTTTGATTTGGAAAAATATACCATGGAAAATGAAATCAAGAATGCATAATAATCCTTTTTTGTTTTTTTTAAATGTGTTTTCTATTTTGATTCATGTGAATCACATTTTACCTGTGAATGATTCCAGTCCCACATTACATGTTCCATAGATATGATGACACATATTTTCATCTGTGTCACACTTACAGGTGTCATTGCAATTTTTACCATACAAACCAGTTTCACATTCTACAATATGTCAATACATCACTAAAAAAATATATAGTAACTGAACACATGTTGATATTAAAAAAACACCATTATTTAAGGTATAAATCTATTATTAGCACTATCACTATGATTTTGCAACAGTTACCTTGATTACATAACATCCCTGTGTAGCCAGGTTGACAATCCTTAGGGTCACATTGTCCACTTTCTGGATGACACTTGCCCTCACAGTGACCGCAAACCTGACTACAGCCTGAACCAAAAGAACCTTTGGGGCAAACTGTGAATGGAAAAATTTTTGTTTGAAAAACTACATTGTTATCATTTCTGAAGGAAAAAAACAAAAAACAAATGTCCATAGTTAACACTATTTTCTTATAAAAAAGTGAAAAGAAAAATAAATATTTTATACATAACATTGACTTTTACCTTGGTCACATTTCTTTCCTGTCCACCCTGGATTACAGTCAATGGGACAATCCCCACTTATATGATTGCAAATGTCAGGATATAAACAATTGCCACAAACATTAGTGCAACCCTGTCCATAAGAACCTGTACCACATACTAGTACAGAATAAAGAAGACATAAGTTGCATTGGTATGATTCGATAAGTTATTTTAATATATTTGAGACATAATGCAGTAGCCCCCCCAAAAAACAGTCTCTAAGTATCCATGTTGAATGTATAGAAGTAATGAATATATTTGTTTGACTAAAGGAAGACTCCATGTAGGAATTTCTTCCATTGAGTTAAGAAAATGGAATTTCTTATGCAAATGTGTAACAGCCCCTAGTTTTGGTTATAAAAAAAACAAGGATTAATAAATACAAAAATAAAAATATTTTTTTTATAAGATATGCGATTCACTAGTTTCACAGTCATCTTCCTTATAGCCAGGTTTACAACTATTGTTACATCTTCCTGTAACATCATCACATCCTCCATTTCCTCCACAGTTAACACTGCAAGTTAATGCACAGTTTCTACCATATGTTTTGAATGGACATCCTGTGAATGATACAAAAATATATCAACATGTTTTTTTGTGTGTTGTTGTCGTGTGGGTTTTTTTGTTTTAGGGTAGGGTGGGGCTTCGGGGGGGGGGGGGGGGGGGGTTGGTAAATAAAAAAAACGATTCACTTTTAAAATGTAAGTGTCTATTGATACATAATTACAACTCACTGTCCACACACTTGTCCCCTTTGAATCCTGCTTTACACCCTGCTTTGGAACAATGGCCATTGAATTTATTACAATGAGGAGCAATGCATTGTCCACACTGTTTGCACTCGTCATGTGTCACTTTATGGAGACCATCAGAACAAACTACATGATTATACAATATAAAAGATTACAGAAATATGAATTGACGACAAATTGTACTTACAAACTTTGTTGTTATCAATCAACCTTTACACATGGGTCCCATTTTTGAAAAATTATTAAGGAATTGATATAGGAAAAGGACATCACTTTAAACTATACAAACAATGTAATCATACAATAATAATGTGTTATTTATCTGCACTTTCAAACGAATCAATTAAACAACGAAAATCCCATTGCTTACAATGAGTTATCATAATGCATACATAATGAACTTACAAAGTTACCTCACACTAAAAGCTATCCAAACACTTCGAAAAAAAAGGATTAATTCACATACCTATCAACATACATATGGATTGCTACGACTTGGGTAATAGAGGAATGTTAGTAATCATTGAGTTCCAAACATTCAGAAAATAATAGATACCTTCACAATTTGGCATTTCAAATATAGCTTTGCAACCACCAGGACATGCTCCAGTGATATGATGACAGACATCTCCACCCTTACACTGGCCACAAACATTGTTACAGCCTCTATCAGAACTCTTGTAAGTACCGTTTGTACACACTGAATAACATGATATTGCACATATCTGAAACTTGACTTTAACTGAATGTCATACTAGCCAAAAGTGGTTTAGTCTTTTTATTGAAATTCTTTCCCGGTATATTTTAACTATTTACTAAATAATTCGAAATAAACTAAAGCCAATCATATATTTGTGATTGTTTGCATTCAACAGGAGGTATACATTCGTTGATATTTTATATCTAGCCTACGTGTATCAAAATCCTAAATTCTTACCAAAGTTAACACTCATTGCATCCCAACCTCCACAAATCTGAGAACTATTCCAGGCACATGGTGCGTTACAGTTGTATGCAAATCCCTTATGTGGATAGGTATTGCCACAATAACATTGAGAACCTGACTAAAATAGATATGGAAAATGTTAAATCATATCTTTTTGCTCAGAAGATAATTTGTAAAGACTTGGGGATAGTTTTAATTTACTGCGTTTAAAGCTCTACTTTCAAAACGATAATATTTCCAAACTTTGGCCAAAAGTGTCTTATTATTTTGAAGTTTTACTTATGCTGAAGTATTTCTAGATATTTGAATAATTATAAGACCTAGACATAGGCTTTCGAAACCGACTCCTCGATGTTAAAAACGTATATAATTATAGGGCGGGCCTTTATTAAGCAAGATTGTCTAATTTACTCTGGCAAGTGTGCTGAGTACATTTGTATTTAAAATGTGGTGATAAAGGTAATTTTTACCTCTGATCCTGCATAGCGATAATCTAGACTCCTACAGTATTCTGTACATAGTTCTAGTGTTGCACGGTACCTACGAGAAGGGATATCTTGCCACGGCCATACTCTGTCATTTCCATTGTCATTGAAACATCCTAAGTCTTGGAAATAACATTTCAACATAACAACAAAAAGTGTCATCCCCTATACCACTATAGTACAAGTTGCATTTCCAAAGATAGGGTTTTAGAAAGAAAATATGTTTAAAAAAGATAATGTTTAACTAAATAGGGAGCTCAGTGTATGTTAAATCTTGACACAAGTTATTACACATGTAATGTATGTTTTTAATGGACATACAGTCCCGTGGAGTAGTGTTAAATTAAAAGCTTCTACAAAGAAAGGAATGTTAGATAGATATCAGAATGTTTCAATAACGTACTTACATGTATACGAATAAAGTCCAGTTACAAGAGCAGTTGATATAAAAAAGAGTTTATACAAAACAGTCATCTTGTAAACATTATATTCACACAGCCTAGTCGCTTCTGATTAAATTGTTTTGTTTTTTAAAACAATAACAGTCTTACCAGTCAACCGACTTGAGAACAAAAAAAAATCTTGACATGATATTTGAAAATTAGAGAAAATGATAAAAATAATAAGCCCCTTAGAAATAGTATGACATTGTTGAGGGAAAAAACTTCCTTGTCACATTTCACAATTGTTAGGTAAACAATTGAACAATTGAGAAAAGGCTTCCTTTCTTATAATTATTCAAAAGAAGAATATGTTTGTTTTTATATTTTCTAGGATATTAACTTCCTTAAAATTGCAATATCATCTAGATAAAATCTAGCTTCATATAAGTGGACCATGACCTTCAGTATTCGTGTGTCACTTATTTACGTTAGGGAGTAACTAGAGCTTACTGGTTACCAAGAAGCCTGGAAATTCACACTAGCATCCCACAACTCTATATTGCCACTGTGTGACAAATGGCCAGATTTTTGAGGAACATAAAAAAGATAAAATGGCATACAAATTGAGTCAAGATATTGGTTGTCTTAAAGGGCCTGAACCTTTTCACCATTTGCGTTAAGATTTTGTGGAATAAATATAGGGTAGCAGTATTCATCCTCCTACAACGGTCCTTTCCTTATTTAGGTATCTTGCCAAACATGGTTTTCTTTTGATTAATTTCTACATCATTGTATTTCATTTGATATCAACAGCTTATTTTAACTTATATGTAAATTACCATATTTTTTTTAATAATTATTATATAATATCCATTTGTATATGGATTAGAATTTTTACTCCTCACAATACATTTACTTGCATTCATCTCTGTATCAACGTTTTAATGGCTGTTTAAATATCTTTCCAATTACAACTTCTCTGTGCTGTATTTGTTCGATTTGCCGCGCCTATTCGAATAGCCCCCAGTTCAAATAAGCCCCCCCCCCCCCCTCATAGACCCTTCTAAATGCTCTAATAGCCACTGGGTAACCACTTTCAGTTAGCCTGTTGGACAGTGCCACTAGCATGTAGTCTTATAGTACTGAATATTCTAGACACATTTTGAAAAAAATAAAACTTTGCAGAAGTATGTTATATATATTACCTGTTACTATTAAGAACATTTAATTGGGTAATTTAAGGTTGTGGGTTTGGATGAACAGAAGAGAAAAGGGGGCATGTTGAAGCATATGTGTGATACCATCAAAACATATAATAATGATAAATATAAAGATCTAAGCTATTCAGAAAAGGGTCCATTTTTTTGAGACACATATTAGCAAACTATCAATGTGACAACAAAGTGATGATATAATTACACTCTTTTGTTATAGAGTGCATGTGCATTAACAAAATGGACATGGACAACCCAATATCTAGGTGTCAATCTTGTAAAGGAAACTAACCTGTTTTTGTTTGTTGATAAAAAAAATGTGGTATATTTGAGCTAAAACAAATTCTTTAATTTCCTCGTCTTTTCATCATGTTACTATTCTTTACCATTTTACCTTCCTACTGTCAACAAGGAAGTTTGCTAAGATATCAAATGTAATGTATACTTTATAAAACATGTTAAACTTTTGACCTTTTGACCTTTTAGTTTGAAAACGTGTTAAAGTAATATTGTTGCCTCCAAGATAAGTTATCATAGCAAAGTATGATACCATTTCGTTCATTTGTTTGTAATTCAATTCTATATCATTTTGAAATTATAAAAGGCGCCATAAAATAAAATACTTATATCTTTGAGAAAGACAAAAGATCTGAAAAAAAAACCCGGTAAAATAAAAAATAAAAAATCTTAAGGCTATGATGCAAAGCTTTTTGTACTTAATGTCAATAACACACAGTTTATCATGACTGATTATAATGTGTCCCTTTTTCATAATGAATATTTTTTTTTTTTTACCTTTTCAAAGTAGCAACTTGAGGGGTATGGTTTACAGAAACAAACGGTCATGACAACTTTGACAAGTCTGTTTGAAGTATTGTTCAGTTAAGCGTAAATGTATGTGTATGGATATAAAGGCCTTTATAATAAATAATTCATAGTAAGCTCTTAATGATTAAATAAGACCAGAGCTGCAAAATTTCAAATATATATCATTATAATTATTCATCACCAGGGTGATAACCTATACTGCAGAAAATCAACAGAAAAAAAAAGATGCTTGATTCCTTTGTGAATTAACTCTGCACTACACTGTTAGCTAAATTAAAATATTATTCAGTATTATGCTGCTTAGTTCATATGCATATTTTTAGCATCAATTCCTGAAATCAACATAGCTTCTTATAAAACAAAAGGCTAGGATCTAATTTTGAGGGAAGAAGTGAGGGAGATATCATGTGTCTGAACAAAAGCGAAATCTGATGTGAAGATACAAACTGGTGATATCAAACATACTTTAAATCATTTTGACTGCATTTAGCTTTCTCCACAAAAGACATTTCTTCATGGCTGTGAGGTATACACAATCTGATGATTTAAGCTTTCCTTTTGAAAAAAATGTCAACATCCCCGATACTACATCGCCTGAGTATACTTAATGCTTACCTCTGATATGTTTTACTAATAAAAATGGCAAACCGCTAATTTCTTAACAATCTTTCCCTGAGGCGAAATATCTCTATCAGTCTTTGCAATTTCTAATTTTAAATATATAATTGAAGCCCTGATTTCGTCCTTAATCTAAAATGATTTTGAAAGAGTTGGTGCTCGATAACTTTTATTGACAAATAAGGTGTAGAACTATACGGTTGATATGAACACTTATTCGTAATAAGGTTAATACTTAACCAATGCATATCTAAGTCCATGGAAACTTTAAATTGACAGACAGGGATGTTAATAACAATCACAATATATTTACGATCTTCAAATTCTATCAATGAAACCCCTTTGTTGTTTACTCACTCATTATGAGCTACAAAATGTCCGTTTTCGCTAGGAAAAACATAAAGAATTAACCTTTACTGGAATACCCCATTCTTTGTGCGGATAGTAAACAGTCATCGATTAAAGCCTTTCATAAGTTGATTTGTTCTCATTTAGGGATAAACGTTTTTTAGCTTTAAGGCATTTAATTAGATCTGTGCTTACCTACTGAAACCAAGTACTTTGAGGTTATTGCATTATTAATCAGGAAATACAAAACATCAAAGAGAAAAAAACAGCACTGGATTGTCTCAGTTCGCTACCTAAAAACTATATCAATTTTATTGGTCTGGCCATGGTGCTCTTTTTTGGATCCAGGCTTTTGAAATTTTGATAATCAACATTTTAACATTTCAAAAGAATCACTTTAATGATTTAACAAAACAATACATGTTTGTTTCTCTTGTAATTGTTTTCATAATCTTGTATTTGGTTGTTTGTCTGCTACTTGTCAAATGAACAGATTATGGAGAACAAAGACATTATAACATAATTGTTATTATCCAATGTCTCATTACGATTGGTTGTTTGTGTTTAACAATTACCAAGTAACGGATATTATTCGGCAATCATCTATGCTGTGTGCTATATAAGTACAGTATAAGTAGATACTATTCAATTGAAATAAAACTAAGTCCGATTGAGGAGAGTAGTATTTTAGTTTAATTAGCTAACTTCGAACTAAAAAAATATAATTCCAGGGAGATATCATACCTTTCTGGCTATTTGTGGCTTTTATATCATTACTTTCAAAAATCATAGGTTTGGCTGTATCGAGATGAATATTATTTCTTTTCAAATAAGCGTGGTTTCACTTTTTGGGTTATTTGTTGAAGATGGTGTATGTTTTACAGGTAAGTGAATCAACTAAATAATGAAGTTTTAAACTGTTTCTGTACAATCATACAAAAGTAAAACTCACTTTCAATAACTGTCAATATCATGCTGGGGTCTTGGTCACTTGTGCTGTGAATCAATGTTTGATATATCAAACAAAGAGGCCATGAGAGAGAGGGGATAAAACTCGTATTGTTGTTTTCAAAAATCTTCAGATGCAAGAGTTTAAATCTAAAAAAAAAAACGAATGATTTTTCAAATTGTTTCAGATTTTGAGATGGACGGAATAAAATGGAGTTTTTATGATATAACTGAAAAAACATCATGGGACAATGCTAAAACAGTGTGTCAAGATCGAAGTAAGTATTCAAAAGTAACATTCTATGAATCTATCAATGCCAGAAATAATATACCTAGAAATATAAAAACCCCGGACAAATATTCTGTTAAGTATTTTAATAGACATTGTTGGCTTTACTTAATAATTGTAAGAAAAATGGTTTGGTCAACTCTGTCGAAAAACCTTTTTTTTTCCTTTTAAAGGCTTATTAGAATCCTATCATTGTTGCTTTGCAGGTTTGGTGTTTGCTCCAACAGTAAGCAGATATATTTTGACGTCAAAGTTGACACCAATATTCAGAACTTCAACTAATTTTAATGTTGAGATAATGACAAGTACCACTTACGTCTTTGACCTAGAACGTTACATTATATATTCAACTTATCATAATGGGACATTCCAACCAGCGCCCTGGCCGTTTTACTTTGCCTTCAAGTCTAAGGCTACTGCTCAAAGTGCATTTCTTTGTACCGAAGAAAGTAAGCATTTATTTCATTTCATTTTATTCTTTCCAATAAGTAATATATTGACTAAACGCATGTGAAGTCATGGTAAATGTATCTATAAACAATGTGCACAAGGCACCGTCTAAAATGTGACAAACCCCTCATATTACATTCCTGCCTTCCAGCTCTCTGAAAAGTGAGTCTTAAGTGATATGCGGTTTATGTACAAATCAAATGCTGCTAGCTTTAAACATCAATTCATCATCATCATCATGTGTCATCTCCTTTGAGAAGGTCGACTCCAATGGACCGCCACTTCCTTCTGTCTGTTGCTTGTCTGGTGCAGTCGCTGTAATTAGATACGTGTTAAAGAATTCCTTAGAACAATATTGTGTTGATATCTAAAGGCAAAAGGCTTCTGGAGTTATCCAAAGATGAATTATTTACAATGACATCATTCCTAATGTATTTATCTAAAAGTCCTACCCCTAATATGACTATTTTCTTATTTCTATTCAGAACCAATCTTAATGTTAGACGTAGTGTATAGAAATGATATTCAACATTATGGCAAAATGCTTTACTAAGTTTTGCTTCTCATTTCAGAATCATCTCGGTACAATAACTATGCCACCGTGAGAGGGGTTAAAGGCATAACAGACAACCTGTTGACCCTCAGCGTAAATTCCAAGTCGCAATGTGGTGTGTACTGTCTGAACAATCCAAAATGTTTGGCTGCACATTACCATCAACTGGAAAACACGTGTACGTTATCCTCCATGGCACTTAAAGAAGATGCCGTCATTGCTGCAACCATGGATGAATGGTACATTTTAGTTAAACGGAAATATGGTCTGTAGGCTATTTTGTAGTTTGTATCCATGTACAGGTAATCAACAAAACAAGCTGAAATAGCTAGAAGCGTAAAATTACAGAATAAAATATCTAACAGAAAAAGTAACGTTAGAACTAGTAAATTAATAATCAAATTTAATGTACGGTCAGCGCTACTACATGTATATGCGGCAGAAACATGAACAAGCAGCCATACAAAAAAAAACAAAAAACATTATCATAGTATGATATTATTGTTTTGTGATAAACCACTGAATTGCTGTTGTATTTTTTGCTATATCAATAAAATATTTTATTCCATATATTTCTGTATAATACATTAACGTTTCGGTGTAAATGTTCAAATGCACGTTTTTGGATATACCATTCTGATATTCTCGAAGAGTTTTGGCTTTTTTTGTTAGGGTCTTTTACATTGCATTAAAAAAAAACAGCTGATTATTCAAGTACCTGTTTTTAGCATGTTGTTGAAACTAACATTATAAAAAACTTGGATTCACCAAGATCGATCGATAGAAGCCGTGGTGTAGCCTAGTGGTTGGATAAAGTAGATCATCTATTGATTTGATATAGTAGATCAATTATTATGCAAGAACACTTCCTTCTACATCCAACTCATCCTTTTTCAAGATTAAAAGACCTAGGAAAGTTGCGAATCATATCAATATCCAGGTCAATCTGAACAAGCAAGTGTTTTTTTTGTGTGATGTTCTGGAGATTGCTTCTTTTAGAATGATCTGTCGGTTCTGTGATTTCTTATAATATACAAATATGTCATTCTTCCATTATGCTCTTCCCTCACATCAGTTAGACCTTCCTTTATATTGGACAGTACAACATATTTTAGAACAATTACTTAGGGTAAGCGCTGGAAGGCTCTTTAACATTATAATTACCAAACTCGAGAGGGCAGCACTTGCTTGTAATGCCGAGGGTCAATACTAATCTTGGCAAGAGTAGGTTTGCTCACTCATCAAAGCATGTCCTCCCATATTGTGGTTGTAGATTGAATAAGTGAAGGCTAATCTAAAGCTGACATATCGACAATCTAATCTTGAAATGTGACTCCGGGCAATAAAAGCTCATGCCACTTTAGACAAGCAAAGCAAGCAACATCACTGTATAGGTGTAAATGTCCCTTTCCGGTTAGAAATAAAGAACTACATAGAGGTTCATTTTAACAATACACCACATTCTTGTATATTTCCTCAAAAGCGGAGCATCTCGGTTGTTTACGTATATTATACGTAAAGGACCGACTAAAAATTAGAAATCATTATGAATAAAGTCGATCAACCGACCACATTTGTTGTTCTAAAATATCCATTGACCTACTAATCAATTTGGAATGACCTTATACATAATTACAGTGGAATCCCTAAATAGTGGATACCCTTATATAGGCGAGAAATTGTGTCCACTGTTAGAGGTTGCATGCTTATCAACAATATACAAGTTGGTGTGACACTAGATGGATACAAATGATGGAAAATCATACAATGTACAATGTACAAAATTAATGCTCTATCTCTCAATATTCTGTTGACTTTGTGTCTACTGTTGAGGTGTAAATTAGCCATTGGGATAAGAAATGTCGTCCACTGGAAAGTCGACTATAGTTTGACTTGAAAAGTAAAATAAAAAAGTTCTAAGGATGATTTTGATGTTTTTGGCAGACTGACACTTTTGAGATTCTTAGTTTCATTACATTTAATGACTTAGGCCCAGTACCCAGAAATCCTATAATTTTTTTTAATATGATTTTGATATCTAGATAGAAAGGTGGGCAATGATATTGTGCATAGGATAGCAGTCTTAACTAATTTTTGCCAAATAATGACTGGCCATTTTTGCTGTAGACTGTCGATATGTTTTTTTTAATTAAGTTTTTCATTTCTGTGGTTCTTTAAAAGGTGTTGATATCCTCAAATAGCAATATACAAGGAAGTTTGAATATGAAATGAGGCGTCAATGACACCCACTATATAACTGTGCTGTGTAATATGTTCATTTTGGCAGACTGACACTTTTGGGATCCATTTTTTCATTACATTTAATGACTTAGGCCACTGTACTAAAGTGTCAAGAAATCCTAGAAAAAAATGAGATATCAGTATGATGTCTCGATAGAAAAGTCGCAATGATATTGTGCGTAGGATGACAGTATTAACTAATTTTTGCCAAAAAAATGACTTAGGCCATTTTTGCTTCAGACTGTCGAGTTAACATTAAAGTCATTGGGACTTAAAATGGGACATGGAAAACCAGTCCACTGCTGTGAATGTCCTGATTATCAGAAGTCCTTTGTTGAAGTACATTTGTTTGTTATTGAATAAATACAACATAACCTACATTAATTTAGAAACAACAGTTGTTATTCAAAAGCAAAACAATACACAACACAGAAAGGAGAACAGACAAAAGAAGATTTACTTCATTGAAAGTGATTGTATGTTCCTATTCAAATGTCTATTGAGTAGCAAATAGTTTCACAGAAAAAATACAAAGAGTGTTGTTATCAAAAATGCAACAAATGTCTATTGTTATATTTTTACCCAGATGTGTGACAACTTGGACCCTTGAACTCTCTATCGAGTGCTAGTGCTATGTTTATTTAATCGATGGCTTATTTAATCTTTCTAGTGATCCAATTTAAGTCCATGACTAATGTTTTAATATTGTCTATCGTTATTTCTTTACCAGGCCATTCAAAATTAACATGTTTAGTTACTTCAGAATTTCCAGAACTTGGTCAGTTGCTTGTGTGTGACAAAACAGTGACACAACTCCTTTTCTCTTTAATGTATCTTTCCAAACATTGTTTGTCTAAAAAAGAAAAACCAATAGTTAACTATATAATAAACCACACCTGATTATTGCAGTTTTGATAGAGTAACTTTTGGTTTGCACTCAGCATTTTGTGTGCCACTCTAATGTTTCCCCTAAATATTTGAATAATCTCTCCTGTAAGATCTTTTCCTTAAGGAAATATGGTTCAGTTTATTTTATTTTTTTATCTCCGCTGGGGTTATTTGTTTGATGAAAATGTATTCATCCCCTCCATTTGCTTTCATATTTGTGTGCTAACCGTTATTTAAGAGTTTATGGCTTACAGTTATAGGTTTAATTAAATTGATGTTTAAAATATAGACATTCTCTGTATTTCCTCAAAAATTGAATAAATCAGTACAGTTCTACCACTCAAGAGTACGTCCAGTCCACACCCAGAATGTTGTATATGGGCCAGGTTTTCTTAACCTTGCCAATTGGGGTTTGGAAAAATGAAGAAAATGAAGTTCAATTCCAAAACATG
>JAVSBT010014456.1:5027-19667 GCA_033118115.1 Pharyngocirrus eroticus
ACTTGTGTAATTACTGATAAATATGTATAGTTGTTGCTATAACATTTATAAACCGTAAGTAGATTTTTTTTGAGAAACAAACTGATAAAAAAAGAATAAGGTAATTGATATACATATTTATCCTTGTTGATGAAATATTCTGAAAGATATTCATCTTCTTTTTTTTTTTTTTGAGTGTTAAAAGTTTAAAACTTGTAGACTTCTAAAAACCTAGAAGAAATCTTGAGAATTTTCGCCTCAAATAAATGAATGATTTACACTTGTATCTAATAATCTATGCACAACACAGCTTGCCATAGTTGAAGGCAACAACTGGTATCATAAAACCGTTTCATGATATATTTATTTAGTAAATATATTGACTTACTATTTTATGTGTTTCATAAAGTGGGCATTTGTCAAACAATTGTCCTTAAAATTCATATAATAATACATAGAAAAATGTTAAAATTATGGTATATCTTAATATATTAATGGTTTGAAGAAATGTGATGAAGAGATGATAGTACTGTGATAAATATCTACATATGAAGTATAATATATACCACAAAATTAAACACTATGGAAACAATACTTATGAAAAGTTGATAATATAATCTAATATGCACAATATTTCATTTCGTAACTGTACACTCTTTATAAAATTGTTGATGAATCATTAAACATTACTGTTCTATAAAACTTTGAATTAAGCATTGCTCTTATGAGAGTGGGAGAACTTCATTCAGCAAAGTTATTACGTATGGTGACTTCATTGCCAAATGAAATCTTTTCCGTTTCACTGTTGTTGTGTGTGCTATGTGTGACATGACTAGTTATGTGTATTTGATAAATGCTCTAGATATTGGGAATGGCAAACTATTGTTTAACATTATTATATTAACAATCCACTTTGTTGGAAAGGTTTATATTAGAAGTATAGACAAAGTGATGTCTAATATGTTAGAGGGGAAGTTTTTGATGACTGTATGCTATAACTTATATCTATCTGTTAATTGCCATGCCCAGATACATATATTGAGAGGCAGGTATGTTAAAGTATTCCAACACGAGTGAAAATATTGCATATTCTTTTTCTGTATTAATCCTTTGTTGACATCAGATAAACATCAAATTGTACATAATAATGCACTTATATGCCTACGATAAAAAATAGCCTTGATATGTTTTAGTTTAAGGGAATATTTACATTTTAAGCTTCTAGTTTTAGTCATATTTGTAACGCTAAACGCTGTTTTAATATAATCAACATTTTAAATGGGACTGTGTCATCATCATGTAATGAGTACTTTAACACAATTGTACAAAACTGTGAGAATACATACATACAAATAGAAATAACATTATGATATATACGCATCTAGTAATGCAAAGAGTGAAGTATTAAATTTAAAAAGCTTATTGTTATTGGAAATTGAATTAAATGTAGCATATTAAGAATATAATGAGGAGATTTTTTTTATATCTAATTGAAATAATATGTGATTTATCTGCTTAGTTTGTAATAGAAGTATAATGATTATGAAAAATTGCCTAATGTTTTGAAAAGAAGTACATACATAGCTATATACATATTATGGTGTAATGTTATCCTGTGATGTTGCACGGAATCTTTGTAAAGTTCTTTAAAATGCATACTTATAGATTAAACAAAATGATTGCATGTGAAATGTAGATAAACTAATAAGTATATATATATGTAACATGTCTGACTCTTAGGGTTAGGTTTTAAAATATCAATCACTATTTCATGATTTTTAAAGTGAATAAACCTAGGAATTGGGAGAAAAGGGTTTTGTTTTTTATTGGAGACACACAGTGCTGGTGCAACTTTGTGAAGCAACAAATTAAAGATGGAAGAAAATGGTAAAAATGGCCCCAATTTCAAGCAAATACTTTTTTATCACCATGAGACAATACTGTTTTTTTATTAGCCCAACACATGGAAGGACTTAGTTACATGACACCCTAAACAAATCATTTTCATTCTATTCAGTTTAGTTTTTCTTTTCTTGCTAGCTTTAGTTGATATTTTTCTTGTCAGATATAGTTCGCTGTTATTTGAAAGGTTTTTTCTTTAGTAGTTAGCTTGCTCTATTACGAGATTGAATATTGAACAATTATTAATTCTATTGTCCTTTTTCCAAGTATTGTTTTACAAAGACACTTGGTAACTTCCCAGCCAATTGTTGGGTTTTTACCAAGACTCCTTGAGCTCAGTATAGGAATGACCTCAACAGTGAGGGTATAGAAGAGGCCATATAGTGGAACACCTTCATCAGAAAGGTACGCATATTCCATATTTGGGTGGCTTGCGGTGGTGGCAGTGGCTTATGTTTGGCTATTTTTTAACCTATTGACCTTTGACCTCCATGGCATGGAGCACATATTGAATCCCAGCCTATTTCAAGCCTTTTTTAAAAATATATTTAGCAAGGAATCCAAATTACCCTGCATTGCTTCTTACACAGTTTTGCTTTTTATACATATACATTTTTATATATATCTTTATATCCTTATTTTGTCTTCGTTTTAGTCTGTTATATATATATATAATATTTCATCTTTGCTATATGTGGTTTTGCTTCACACTGATTGCACCTGTGTCTTCCATTTCAACTTTTTAATATTGTGTTTTCATGAATCTTACATATATATCAAGCAATCAATAGATTGTCAATCTCAGCACAATTTGTCTTACATTTCTTTTATATCAAATAGTTGCTTTGATTTTTTTTTTAAAGTTCAAAAAAGTTTTTGTTATATTATAATAGACACTCATTTTGTAGAAAATGTATCAATGTATATGTATATATCAAAAAAAATTGTAACATTTTGTATAGAAGTCAAATACTACTAGTTTGGTAGAAAGTGGTGTATCCATTTATTTGCAAAATAATAGTAACTTTGTGTTGAATTAACATGCTTGATTACAATGTCTTGGATTTTGTCTTTCCCTGCATTCCATTAAAGTATAGCTGATTGTTAGTGAAGCACTCATACCTATCTACTTAATCTGGTATTTAGAATTTAGCAATTTTTTTCCTTGTCAAGTTTTATATAAGCCTTTTCTATAGTATTTAATATTTTTTCTCATATGTGGTGCATCTGTGTATGTCTGGATATTTAGTTTACAAAAAACTGAAAACACAATTAATCTGTATGTAGTCAAGAAAAATCCATGTAGTGATCATCAGTGTTATTGCTATGTCAAACTGTATGTAATTCTAAGTGTGCCTATTTGTTGATCATTTTGGTGGAGGTGAAAATGGGGGGTGAAATTCGGAAAGAAAAATGTCGTGCGAGTACATGGTTGCGGCATTCTAAAATGTTTTATCTTAGGAAGTCTGGTATTTGGAACACGCTTTGTTGTATATCAACTTTTTTCAGAGTTTCTGTAGAAGTGCTTGCTTAGATATTGCCACTGCTCAGAGAAATGTTGGGAGTAGATGAAAGTGTTTTTTTATTCAACCTACTCATTCATTTTAAAGTGTCCATTCATTGTATGAATTTAATTGTTACTCAACAAACACTATTTCAGCTATTTATTAAGCATTGATTTCATTTCTAAAGCTTTTTGTTACACATTTTTATACACTTATGAATACACATGCTTTAGTTCAGGCATTTGCAACTGCAAAGTTTATATAATACGAAATTCTATATTATTTGTTTTATTTGGCTTAAAAGAGATTGCAGCTTTCATTGTCAATATCAAATACAATTATTAACCATTTTGTCTTAATTCATCATTTAGAGACAGTGTGCTATTATCATTTAAAACATAAAGAATTTTGTTTATTTCAGAATAGAATGTTGCTCCTATCATTCATATCAACTACTCTCAAATTAAAGTTTTTAGATTAGTCTTGTGATTGTTTGAACTTATTTGTAGACTAGAGTGTAAGACAATGGGTAATTAAATGGAAAATAGCATAGTAGAACTGTTGTACCTGGACATGAAATAATAAGGAGATGGCCCCTTTTAGAATGTAGTTTGATGATATAGATAATATGAATCAATAGAAACAACATTCAACAATTGTAAGATTTTATAACCAAACAGTTATATTGATTGAAGGATGAGAATTCATTATTAATTTATTTTTTATTTATTTCCAGTATGTGTCTGGACCACATGGAGCCTATGCTCACATCTCTTATCCTCAACAAGCACAGAGTGCCCCCATCATGTCCTTGGCTGGAAATATGCCAAATGAGGACCATGGTGCAGTGACACCTTGTGATGACCAACAACACCATTACCAATATGGAGCAAAGTAAAGGACAGATAAGAATAAGGTGAGTTCTTAACATTCATTTTTCCAGGTAGAAAGTACATGGCATTTGGAATATGAAAAGTGCAACAGAAAAGACATACATTAGAGAGGTTTCGGGTCGATTGAGCTATGAATGCGGTGTAGAATTTGCACTAATTTTGTGGAGCTACGTCATCAAGATATGTTGTGTTTTAGCTCGCGAAACCCATGGTTGCTAGGTTTCACGACTGGAAACCTCTCTAATGTAATGATTGGCTTAGTTTAAGCGTGTACATTTTGGTGAAATCATTTTTGATAAAATAACATGAAGTAAAAGTGATCTGATTGTAGTCCCTCATTTTTATAATTGGGAAACACTTTTAATAGAAATAAAACTGTATTGTGTTTTTTTCACTTTTCAGAAAATGAAATGAACTTGTATCAAGGAGGAACTGTGATCCAAAAGACTAATTATGTTACAGAATCTGTGTCACTGTCTGGAATTTTATGTGGAATTGTATTCTAAAATATTGTTGCTGTTAACTGTAACAGAACTATGACATGTTACAACAAGGAGGGGTTGGAATTGTACATAGATAGAGTAGTTGAAAGACAGGAAAAGACAAGAAAGTATCAAGCTGAAATAGACTTAAAGACAACACTGAAATAAGGGATACAAGAAGAAAAAACTATTATGAATTTGTAACGAGTTGAAATGGTTCAAAGAAGGAGTGAAATTAATGTTATGGAATAAAAATGTGGATTATCCAAATGGATATTTGATTTAAGAAATCGAAAAAAAAAATTTTAAAAATTAGAATCTTAGAATTTGACATGCGTAGCTTGTAAATAATGCTTTTTATGTTGTAAGGTTAGTGTGGGTTTTGGTGGGCGTGGTTAGGATTAATTTTAATTGATTCAATTTGAAATGTAGGGGGTGGGGTCACTGTAGGATGTTTTTTAGATTGTGTGTGGAAAGACTTGTTAATGATTTTGTTTGGTGCATTCAGATGTTCAATGTGGATGTTTTATATGTCAATGAAACACTAAAGCTATCATGAAATAGCTTGAATAGGCTTAACATGAACACTGTGCAAAGTTTGTAATAGATTTTAGATATTGTCACTGTTTTGAATGATAAAAAGTAGCTAGTAGCCTATTGATTGAAATAATATCAATTGCTAATACAATTTTTGAAATCTTGTACATAAATTAATGATTAGCTTAGTGAAATTGTGAGGGTTAATTAATGTGTAGAAAATGTAGACATTTTTTCCGAGTAAATGAATTTTTTTGCGATGGGTAAAACTACCCATGCAGATTTCATGGATGTTTGTGAATTGAAATGAATTCTTTTTAAGTCTTCCTAGAAGAGGGAGATGTCCTCAAGTTTGTTGGAAGGAGTTATGGTTAAAACTCTGATGACCTTCACCTTGTTGATTGTATACTTTGGAACACGTGTGACCTTTTGTCAACCTTTAACCTTTCGTTGGTGCTGCCTCATTGAGTAACTAGAGAATACAGAAAATGCCTCAAGAAAAACTCTGAAAGAAATGTGATAATACATACATATTATGTAGTCTGTTGACTTTTATCTTGGCATAGTAATCAAGCCATTCAAAGTATAAGCTAGGCGTTGTTGTTCTTTTCTTTTTTTTTGTTCGCTGTGATGCGCAAGGACTTGAATACTGCATTGATTGTGTCATAGAAAGCATACCCATATAATTGTATGCTTTTTTTTCTTCTTGTTTTTTATTTCGTAAGTAGAAAATGGACCTATAATCTTTCTACTGTTGTACTTTTACTGGATTAGATTTTTGTTTGTTTGTTTGACTCCCTGGTGTGGTATTATGATGTAATGACGGTTATATAATCCTAGAAATGAATACACAGGGAGGGAAATAACATTTCATTCCAATCAAATTATTATTATTTTCATTGTCATACTGTATATCTTTCCTTTGTGCCTTTTGTCAAACAGAGAAACTGTATAAAATCTGAAGTATTTTTTTTCTTTTCACTATATAATGGTATAATTATACAAACAAAATGCTGATAAGTTAGCACTTTTATAAATTATACAGGGGTCTTCATTAAAATGACTCTTCTTGAAGCAAAATTGAATCACACATTTAAAAATGTCTTTTAAATTGAATTATGAAATACTAATGTAGAATTTTGGTCAGGAACTATTGTATGTACTATATTTATTATGAATATATGATATGATGTGTGACACTCAATTGTAAATTAGAATGAAAATTTTACTAGGCTAAAAAGTTACGTTATTAAATATCCTCTTATTTATCTGTTGTACAGTTTTGATTTTAAAGACTTCTTAAATACTCAAACTATCTTTTATCTACTATATAATCATCTGTTCATGATTTCTTTCTTTTTTAATTCTGTACTCATTGTGGTGTAGATAGACACTCAGCACAAGGGTTGTTTTTGCGCTATGTAAAAAAAAGAAAAGAAAATTCATCTAGGTTTTAAGATGAAATGCTTTCTGCTATATTAATCACATGTGAATGGTGAAAAAAAGAGCTTTCATATTCATTTTTAATTAAGTGCACATGCCAAATGTCTGTTGTATTTAGATACAATCTTTCAAAGAGAATATTGTAACTTTTGTTTTGCCATACTACTGTAGAAAATCCAGCTCAACTGTAAAGGAGTCCAGCTCATACTCGAAATATATATCTGGATTTTTTTTGCTTTTTGAAATGTTGCTGTAAAAATGTAACCCATAAGGTCCAACCTATAAAATATTCCTATTATACGTTGTATATCCCCCTCATAATGGAGTGTCATCATTGGTATAGACAAGTAACCATAGCGATTATATTTAGTACAGCTGTATAAGGTTAGGTTATGACACTGTAGCATTTTACTCGCAAAAATAGTATTTTTTTTGTAAAATAACAATAGCCAAAGAGTAATGTTTAAATTCTATTTTTTGATTCAAATTGTTGATCATATGTATACGACTATTACTATATAACCACAATTATGATTATTAAAAAAAATTAAATGCATTAAAGGGATCAAGAGGTTAAGTATGAGGCGAGCTCAAATTGTGATATTTCATTGTATTTAACACAAAAAGTGAAAAGTCAAAATATAACAGCGTTGTATGGTAAACTATAGTTGTTGTGTGCAATATTTAACTAAAGTTGCCATCATCTACATGTATAGGAAGAATGTTGTAAACAACTTCAGAATTTATAACTTAAAAGTTTCCAAGCGGCACACGTTGTTCCAAAATCTGTGTATGTTTCTTTTTGTTCTTTTTTTCTGTAGATAGATTGGGTTTTTTGTATGTGTCTTGTCGGTAGTGTAGTGATATTATACTTGTAGTAAAGAAAAATTGTTCATAATGATAATGTTGAAAGTGGAGCGATAAATATAGATGATGTCATCAGAAATTGTAGACCTAACCATTTTATTCAATGATATCATCAATATCTTTTGCTAAATGCTGTAGTGAATCTTAAATTTTCCTTTGCAGGAAAATAAAAATATGAGTTTAATTTTCAGTGTTGAACACTGATCATTTCCTTCCATTTCACTCACTAAACAGAATTTATTTTTCCACAATGCACTTTTGAGTATAGTGAAAAAATTAGGTAATTTTGAAATATGAAATTAAATACTTTATTTAACAATACAGTGTCCAATTCAATCTTGTCAATGTTGCTTTTATAATCACAAGTTTTGTTTGTTTTGGTTTATGTAAAGGGAT
Source organism: Pharyngocirrus eroticus (assembly GCA_033118115.1). Classification (NCBI taxonomy): domain Eukaryota; kingdom Metazoa; phylum Annelida; class Polychaeta; family Saccocirridae; genus Pharyngocirrus; species Pharyngocirrus eroticus. The sequence continues at coordinate 13,032 of JAVSBT010014456.1, forward strand.
AAGAGAAAGTATGTCTTAAGATTGTAGATTTTGTTATCAATTTGGATAGTAGAAAGCTTGTAAAAGGATGCCACAATGTATCTAAATGGTTGACTATAAAAGCGAAGGGTTGAATTTATTTATATTATATTGTATTATATTATAACTGAATTCTTAGATCTATGGGATGACTTTCTCTTATCATTTACAGGGTTAAAACCTGATTGGTTAATATGGAAGGACAAATGTGTTTTAAATTAGAAGATTGTAAATCTTGAAAAGAAAGTGATGAATTATACACTCTGTTAATGTAATGAGGATATATGACAGCTGAACTCTCCTTAGAGTGAGGAAGGTTTGGACAAAAAAACCTGAAGGAGAAAATGATCTGCAATGCCCTGAAGCTACCAATAAAGCAATTCCTTTGGCCTGAGAAGATGTTGGAACTTTTTGTGTCACTGAATGGTTTACATATCTGAACACAAAATGTTTCTAAAGAAACGTAATCTAAAAGAATGGAAAAACTATTGCTCTATTGGTATAAACATGTAGTGAGAGAAGTTGGAAGTATACATTCATACTAGCAAACATTGCATAAAAATCAATCAAATCTAGATCATTTTCTATATAACCAAAAAATCAACTTATTTGTTTGATTAAATGTTTTATTTTTCATTCTTCTTTTGTAAAACAACACATCTTTGTTCTTATTTTTTGAAATTGTGAGCAAATGTTGAAATGAATAAAAAAAATGACAGTTGTTGATAAATTAAAGTGTTTCTTTGTGTTAAATCATTTACTTCTAATTTTTTTAATTGATTTACTATTGTTAAAGAAACAAAACAAAATATTTTTAACATTGTTATTAACGTTTTTATTTTATCCATTTTTTTCACATAAATAATATTTTCTAGATCTTTTCACACTCACAATCATTCGTCATAACTCTTAAAAAACACCAACCTCTAGCTAGGGTGGTTCCATACAAGGCCTTTGTAATTCAAGCTTTGATACCTTGGAAATTCATGTAACTTAATACAACCATGCCATGGCCCAACAATATAAATTATAGAATTGTGTTCTTTATTTACAATCAATCAATCAATCACGTTCGCTATTGACAAGCATGTACACAACAAATCCAACCCTTTGTTCTTTTCAATTCAACAAATTTTCTTTTAAATAACATGGGAAAAAATAAAATAAAAATTGAATTCCTAGTAATCAACTTTGGACGGAAATTCTAATCACAACAATGATATACATCATAATGATAAATACAAAATGTCAAATTATGTGAAATCGTAAATACAAACCATAAAAGCGCAAATAAAAAGACTGGCTGTCCCTCTTTGCAACCAAAATGCAAGCAAAATAGTACGTCCTATTAATTATCCATGATCAATCAAAACTTTATAGTAAACTTTGCCATACCAACAACATTATGTAAAGGTTGTAAAAGCAAAAGTAAATAAAGAATTGACTACCTAAGATATAGCAATATAATAGACCGTTTATATACAATCGGAATTTACCCAAACCATAGATGTGTGAGTGAAGGGACAAACAAATTTCCTATGAAAAGCCTTCATCTTAATCTTATGTGGATTTAACATGTGGATTTATATCGAACAGTCTTTGGATTACATGTAAATATTTGTTGGCTGCAGGATAAAGCCCAGAAATGTCCGACATTTTCTCATAAAAATAAACCATATTTGATTTTTCATTGCACATTGATATACGCAAGACTCTTTGATACTCATATTATGTGCAAACCATTATGCATTCAAATGTTTATAATTTCCTAATAAATATTTCCTACCTTATATTTTTTAAAGCAACAAGGCATAAATAAGTTACCTATATAGCACACAACAAAAATACATTCTCCCAAGAATATCTTTTTTTATATTTTTATCACTACATCATAAACGAATTGGAATGCAACAAGAAAAGGAATTCTTTTCATAAAAATTAATAAATTAAAAATGAAGAATTTCTCTTTAGTTCTGTACAAATAATTAATTTGGAATGTGCTATGTACATATTTCATTGTGTTTTTACAATATAATTCTTATTTACAATTCAAAGGTACTGAATGTTGTACCAAATATTTTATAATCTGTCTATTTACAAAAATATTATTAGCAATACTGATACGATTTCATACTTAAATGGTAACATTGATGTCTCTGGTAAATGATGTCGGTTACAAGACACCACAGAGACATCTTGTGGTCAAATGATAAGCTAAAAACACAATAACCAAGTGGATTGCATTCATTTTTGCTCTCAACAATTATATTTGAGAATTACATATTAAATTGTTAACATTATTTTCAAATTATTCTTTACACGCTTCTTCAATCTGCATCTTTTTATAAAGGGCTGTCTTGAGAGATAATTTTATATCACAACATTGGTTCCAAATTTGTGTGCCATCACTTCTGTCTGCCTGTGTGGCTGTTCTCTATGCAGATTTTAACTGAGATGGCCCGTGTGAAAAGTCTCTATTCCCTATAATTGGAGAAAGAGGAAGAGTTCTTTGTCTTGACTTTTGATCCATTGTGTAGTACCCTGTCTCCACTAAGACACTCTCTATGATGGATTGTAACTGTTCATATGTAATACCAACGTCACCCCCTGCTTCTGTATCATACACCACTCCTAGAAGTAGAAAAAAGGAAAAGTATGTTATTTGTGTCCAGAACTTAGATTAATTAATGATCCTTTGACATTGTTTTCATACCAACATCCTGACTTTATCTCATGTCTGACAAAATGTTTTAAAAGTAAAAAAAACATTCCACAACTAAAATGTATGATATGTATGTCAAATTGATATAATAGTAGATTTGAAAGCAAAACTTTCCTTATGCACAGTATGTATATAACATAATGTCAAATTGATACATTCTTTTCTAATTCTTTGTAAAAAATCTTATCAATCCTACCTTGTTTAGAAGAAGACTTCATTTGTAGAGCTTCTTGTTCCATGCTGACTTGTTTTGCCAGACTTGGAGACTCACAGGGTCCAAAATTGAGATCTATCAACTCTCTGGATCCAGTCATCAACTGTGTAAAAAAAGAGGGTAAATTGTATTTTTCAAACAGGCTACATTCAAGTCTCTACCGTAAATATAGTTGTCTACAAAAAATTAAAGTGTTTTGCATATCAATGCAGAAGATTTACTTACCTTTTGTAGTTCATTTTTGAGATTATGCATGTTACTTTGAGGTCCAAATAATGCCCTTTTAAATCTTTCAATAACTCTTCTTCGATGGTTTGGACAAAGGGTTGGTGGAAGGCCAGATATGTGGATGATTTTATGAAGTTGATGCAGCATCTGTGCGATTGGGTCAGTTATCTCGGACACTTTGCTTTTGGATATGGTTAGCGTTGCTGTATTGGCACTGGCTGCAAGGAGAAAGAAAGAAGTTTAGTAGAATAAATAATGAGTAGAACTGGGCAATAATGAGGAAATGGAGCAAGTGCTCAATTTAGAGAACTGTTTGGCAACTTACTTGGACGACTTCTGCCAGATGACAGTCTTTTATAAACTTCAACAGCAGGGCTGCTCATTGATCGTTGAAATCCTTGCAGGGACCTAGGTCTTCCGTCCACCCCAGGGGACGAGAAACTACTTGAACTATTGGCACTGCTTGGGGAGTTGGTATTGGGAGATGGATCACCAGAACTGATTCCAGAATCTCGACTATTTTTGACTGAAATGGAAGAAAAACCAATTACCTTTTTTTGTCTTAAAATTTCCAGATTGATTAAGGTCCAATTTGATTTGAATGAAATGTTATTTAATGTTTGTAAGAATAATACATGGTTATACAGAAATAAGAAAAAGTCTAAAAAGTTGGATGAAGATGGAATAACAATACTTACAAGGAATGTCCAGAGTTAAAGCTTGGGAGAGTTGTTCCAAGTTCTTGGGTTTTCGTCTTCCTTTTGGAGTGCCCTCTGGTGGTCTTGGTATAACTCCATTTCCTGAATCCATCCTTTCCCTAAATGTATTCCTCCTCTCATTACCTGCACTACCTTCTCTACTTTCATTTCCACTGCTACACTGACCATCTAGGTCACTATCACTTGCCCAACTCGCTAAAAAGATAAAGTTAGTGTTAGCAAGATACACAAATTTGAATACAAAAATAAATAATAATTTGAATTCAAAAAGAGGTTTCCTTTTCATCCCTGTTGATATTTGCTTACCATTTTCATTGTTATTTTGGTCCTCATTTTCAGTAACTGTTCCATTGCTGCTTGCTCCACAGCTTGTGTTTCTAAGACAAACCGATTCTTGGTCAGAAAACATGCTGTCTGACAGATCTGACTCATCCTTGAGACTTTGCCCACCACCACTACTGCAGAGATTGTTCAGTTTATCATAACGTTCTTGAGAGACAAGGAATAGTTTATGGTACTTCTCCATGTTTGTGCTGGCTTCAGTAAAATGCCTAAAATCACAAATAAAATAAAGATATAACGTATGATTTGACAATGATCATTATGTTAAAATAATTCTGTAAAGTATTCTCTCAATATTCTTAAGCTGTAGATGTGAGAAGTAATCCTCTGTTTGACTTACTTTTGTGTCCTTCTTCTTTCCCTTTCCAATTTTTTTTCCATGTTGATTTGATCTCGCCTCATAGAATCCATATGGAGAAGCATCACATCTGCAATATGTGCTGCCACTTGGACCACATCTGGTCTCTCTTCTGGATCAGCTGTTATGCATCTAGAATAAGCGAGAAAAATAAAAGGAGTGTTCAATCAATGCATGTGAATTACATGGAATTGTGGTAATTTTGGAGATACCATATCAAGACATGAAAATTGTCATCATTATTTTCATCATCATATCTATATAGTGTTATTTTCTTTGTACTGCATTCAACTGCACTTTACAAAAATGAAGAAGAAAGTTTTCATTTTTTTTCTTGAAAATATTAATATTGTTGCTAAATCTAATGTCATGTGGTAAGGTATTCCAAATCTTCCGATCTGAATATAGAAATTAACTTACTTTCTAATGGTTTCAGAAACCTTTTCTGAATAAGCACCTGTAGGAAGTGGTTCATAATCTGCTCCCACAATCTGAAACAATAACAACAAAAATTAAATAAATAATCTTAGAAAAATAATGTTTTTCTTATAATCTTATCATTATCAGAATTCAAAATCTTAGATATCAAGAACCATTTCAGATTTTTTTTAAACTACCAAATCTACATGTCTATTGTGTATGACTGAAATTACATTTCTTACCTTTGTTGCTAAGGACAACATATTGTTGCTATAGAAAGGAGGATTAAGAGTACACATCTGATAGAAGATGCATCCTATAGCCCAGATATCAGCCTTTTCACCATAAGGTTGACTTTGAACTATTTCAGGACTGGAAATAAAACAAATCACAATTGTTTAAAGGCTGTGTCCAAAATTGAGAAAACTTGTAAGACAGCAAAATAACACTATTCAAGTAAATGTTTCTAAGAAATTCTTCTATTCTATTTTTGAAAACTGCATACACTTACCATGAGTATAAGATAGTTCCAACAACTGAAGTCATTTTGCTGCAGTCTTTCTGTTTCTGTTTTGCCAGACCAAAATCAGCTAAAAAACAAAATAAAACAAAACTCATTTACATGTAATTTGCATTGTTAATACAATTTCAAATTTCAGATAAATAAAAACAACTCAACTTTTTATTAATAAGTTAGACACAGAAATTGATGTGCAAGACTTTGACTTACTAATTGTGACTTTGTCTCCTTCCCCTAACATGATGTTGTTTGGGGTCAGATCTCTATGAACAATTCCCTTTTCTTTATGCAGGTAACGTAAAGCTAGCACCATCTGAAAATGATAATGGAATTATGATTATAATTTTGAATATGAAACATTTCAAAATGTATCAACATGAAATATTCATACAATTACTCCTTATATGGCATAAATATTTACCTGAATGAATATATTCCAAACTCTTTCTTCAGAGAATTTTTCTCCCTTTTCTTTTAAAGAATTGAAGTGGTCATAAAGTGGGGCCCCTTCAATTAGTTCCATGACTATATACAGCTTGTCGCCTTTAGAAAAACAAGAAAGGACATATTTACATTTCAGGATTAATTTAAGGCTAGTTCTTTTTTTGTCCTTACATGACATGGTGTAGAATTATTTTCCTTGAAGTCATGAAATAGCAAAGAAGACTATTTTTTGTTGGTTGGTAAGCTGATTGGTTGATTGATTGATTGATTGATTGATTGGTTTGGTTGGTTGGTTGTTTGTTAGTTAGTTAGTTTATCAGATAGTTGGTCAGTTGATTACAAGCTTTCAATTCGATATGAAACGATAAAATTGTCTTCCATTTCAATCTCTAGCATAATTTTGACAATATTTACTCTCACGCTTAGAAAATGTTTCATCAATATCAAGATTTTACTTACATTCCACAAAAGTTTTGTAATATCTGACAACATTAGGATGTTTTAATTGTTCCTTGATAATATTGAGTTCATGGACTACATCTCCAACACTTTTTTCTCTTTCTTTTGTATTTTTACCCATAGTTGGCATCAAAGTATTAATCTAAAATAAATGAAATATAAAACAGATCTAATTTTAAAGAGACATAATTT
>JAVSBT010014456.1:19767-37570 GCA_033118115.1 Pharyngocirrus eroticus
TATCATCAATATCATATTTTGCTTTTAAAAGAAAAAAAATCACTAGTAAAAAACGGTGATCAAAAACTGTAGTGACAAGTTTTGAACAAAAATTGAACCAGACAGTAAAAAAATAGTTACCTCCTTCATGGCTAGATAGGACTGTCCAGCAGTCTTTTTCTTAACTTTGTACACACTTCCAAAAGCACCTGATCCCAAGAGTTCTAACACTGCATAGTCACCAATATGTTGTGAGGGAGATTTGTTTTGATTGGTGGAGTTTAACTTGTCCTCAATCTCATTTATAACTTCCTCCTGGTGAGAAATAAGACATTGTTAGCTATCACAAAGAAAGTTGATGAAACAAGGTTTTGCAATTTGTTAAAATTCATTGTAAAATGACAAGATTATCTTCGATTTCAATCTGTAGTATAAATTTGACAATAATATCAATAAATGTTTTCTTACTGGTAAATTGTTCAATTTCTGAACCAAGCGGTGATATGCAGATAGGTCTACTTTATAATGTCCGATGTCAATGAATTTTTCAAAAAGTTCTGGAGGAAATAATCTTTTGAAAAGTCTTCTGTTTCTTTCCATACTGAATAAAAATCTTAAAGCTCTAAATGCATTTGCCTGAAAATAAATAGAAAAAAATGAGATGAAATGATATTATTATGAGTAGAAATTTTGGATTGACAAAAGGTAATAGGATATAAGTTGATTCTCAATAAATACTCTGCTGAATTACTTTGGCAAAATGAATTAACTGAAGAACCTTATAAAAATAAAATAACAAACCTGTAACATTTCTTCAGCTTTCTTTTTTTTGATAGGTTTTGGGTCTGGTAGAATCAGTAAACCGATCAGAAAGATTCCATTATTTTGAACAATTTGTTGAGCATTAGTATCATTGACAATCAGTTCTGTGAGGCCAGCACATGCAGCTGAAAAGACAAAATCAAAAAATTATTTCAAAAAATCAACATTTTGTAAGTCAACATTTTTGAATTTCAGTGATGATTTCATGTTCTTTTGCTTATCAAAGACAACACAAATATAATCCAAAGTCAACTTACCTGATTTCAAGGACAAAAGTAACTCTTGCTGTTCTTCAGTCTGCAAATAAAATAGTTCAATATTTGAATCATGCCATATTTGTCCACACTTTAGATAATTTCAAAACAGTACTAGAGTTTATTTTAGTTAATATCATCTGAATAGTACTAAATTGCAACAAAATATGTACCATGAGTGTCAATAAATATTTAAAATAGCTTGATTGTCATTGACCTGATAGATTAAACAGTGACCAAAAGAAGATGTTTAAACTGTGGCCCATTGTTACAAGGATTTTGTACACACATGAATACAACCTGGTGCATATATTTTTTTAAATGGATAACTTATTCATCAATCATATTACATTTTTAACATTTTGCAGAATGTGATTTTCAAGGTTGGGTATAGGAATATTCTTTGAATGAGCACAAATAGTGTTTATGTCAATAAAGAACATTTTAGATTATTTTTCAAAAGAAGGTTTAGTGAGGATGGGAAAACTTTGATTAATAACACTATGGAATGTGTGGATGGTGAATTATTATGTTGAGATAACATTTTAGACTTAAAAGATTTCTATTCTAGGTAGCTCAATGTTAAACAGCACAGAAAGACAAGAAACAAATCTGAGAGGGTGAATACTATTAGTAGAACTAGTCTAGATAAAAATGAACAAACACAGAAACTTGGTATATTTATTTGTCAGAAAATACCAATTTTCTGTCTAATCTAATACGGACAAGTTTTTTTCTTTTGCAAACATTTCATCAAACATTTTCATTCTTTTATTTCACTTCAGTTTTTAGTTTAGAAACAGTAGTTTTTTTCATGGTGAGAGACAATCACAGTCACACAAGGATAATTTTGTGAAAGAACACAAAAAATCTTCTATTTTTGGCCAAGATTGTCTCACCTGATTGTCACTTTTTGGGACGTGCACAGGATGGACATAGTTCCAAATATCCTATGACATGTGGAAAACAACAGAGATATTGTTAATCCTGCCATTTGACATCAATGATATTAGTAAAAGTCTACAAGCTAACTATAGGCTAATCATATGGACATTATGCAGAGTTTATTCTATGTTATTGCTGAATTATATTCATGGATTTCTTTTTAAAATTCATATGGGTCAGGTCAAGGAAGTCAAGAGGATCACTTTTTAGAAAATTGGGTCAGGTCACCTTGGAAAATTAAAGCAGAGGAGTCACGGAAGAAGGAGATGAGGGACTGGAAGATATACTTTGAAAAAATAACATTTTATTCCATATCATATCATATGCATAATTTCATTGACTGTTCTATTATATAATTCAAATTGAGTTTTTATGAAATTAACTTATATGATGATATTCCACTGCTTTTAGTGTCATGCAACGCTGAAAACAACATAAATGTGAAAAAGGGTTATTAATTTTCAACTCACCTCTTCAAGGACAACAGCAGGGGATTTCAAAGGTGTACTACTAGTACTGGCACGATCTGACACAAACTTTCTGTCACTGCAGAAAATATATAGAATGCAAATTGTCATGATTTTGTTTAACTTGATGAAAAGTCACATTTTATAGATGATTAATGTTATAAATAAATTAACATTTATTAATGTGAAATTATTATAATATTTGAATTTAAAAAACAACATTTTCATCATAAAATTGAAAGGATTGATGGTAGCTAAACTTACTGTAATAGTGAGAGAAATAAGGGGATTCCCCCCATCTGTCTGATGTCATTACTGGTATCCTGATCCTCAGAGAGTTGCACTAAGCACCATACCACATTCCACAACAATTTAACATTATCACTGTGCAATAAACTGGAAACGAATAAATAATTGTAAGTATGAAATATCTTTTTTCCAATGTCCTTGTTGCAGAAATATTTCCAAATATGTCAAGTTTTTTCTTTCAAAGATGCTCAGATTGTTTTCCAATATCTTACCTGAGAAGCAATGGAATACCATCATATACTTTTACCATTTCTCTTGCTGCAGAATTACTGCATAGCAACCGTAATAAATTACCAGCCATCCTTTGAAAAAAGAAAAAAAAAGAAATTTAAGTTTATTCAAATTAATGCTATTGTTATTCATGTATATGAATAAATATGAAATAAAAGTACACTCTGACAAAGAAAATGATAAGAAAAAAAGGAATGGAAGACTTACTTTTTGGAAAGGATGTCATAATCCTGTAGAATTGTGAGTAAAATTTCAATACAATTTAGTTCTGCAATGGCACTTTTGGAAATTTCACTGAAATCAAAGAAAAATAAATTTAATTTTGGAACTGCACAACAAGTGTATCATATAATTTCATTCTTTATTTTTCATGATAAATACGTAATTATAAAAAAGATTTATTACATTACTGAAGCAACTCTAAATAACCACTGTTTGTATTTTCAGAATACTTCCATACCTTTGGGCAAGGCCTATCAATGCGTGCATAGAACAATGCAATACAATGACATCATTTGCGGATAGAAGTAAGACCAAAGATCTATGAGCATTACACCGCACTATCACATCTCGTTGTTCTATTACTGTGGATAACTTTTGGAAGATATCTGAAATACACAAAAGGAAACAAAGCTTTTATTTATTTCATATCCTTTACTTTTGAAAGTGGTGATAATTGAGATTGCCAATGAAGTTTCTGATTTCATGATTGTCCAAAGCATAAAAAAAGCATGGAACATCACTATTTATCTTTTTTATATCACAATGTTTATATCAATAAATCTATAATATTTTAAAAGTACAATTTCAATAAGAAAACTTACTTGTCATTTCTTTGAGTATATCAACAACAAAAGGCCCATCGCCATATGTTAAATAACTGTCTGCAGCTTTTCTGAGGTATTCTGATAAAATCTTTGTTCCATTTAATTGATCGAATGTTTTCTGTAATTTTTGGTCTCTTAACATTATTCTCAAACAGACTAATAATCGTAAAATATTCTCTGATGGCGCATGCTCGCTCCATTCTCTGAAAATAAAATCATTTTGAATATTTGTAATGGTACAATATCTAGGTGGGTGCAATGCAGTAATTCTAGTTAAAATGAAATAATCAAATTGATATAAAACGAAGCTAAACCTGCTCTCTGTCTATCGCAAAAAAATACTCTAACCAACACACATTTATAACTTTGTTTCTTGAAAAATTATTATTTTGATGCAATCACTACTTACGTGTTACTTAATCTCTGTTTTACTAATGCTATGAAGATTTCTGAAAACACTTGTTTGTGTCGATGTGTGGTGAAATGTCTCTCTTTGTGGAACACTTTGCTGAAATTGTCCATTGCCGCTGCCTCCTTGCATTGCTGCTTTGGGGCCCTATCCTTTGGGAGAGGAGTGGGCCACTGGAGAGATTTTCTAACATCTGAGGCTTCATTTTCTAACGATGGTAACTGCAAACATCAATGAAATATTCATAAAACTTCTATCAATTAGCAATACATTTTAAATATGCTTTTGTCAAAAGGCACATAATTTATTTATAAAGAATGCTGAAACAAAGCTTATTTTTCTGTGTACAAAAACAATGCATGATAGAATAACATAAATCTCAAACTGCTGATTTCTTCTAAAGGTTTGATAGCATGTGAGACTGACTGCAAGGGCTTTAGCTAAGCTTGTCAAAAGATACTTTCAAAGAGAACTTCTTGAAATCATGCAATTGGGAACGACTAATTAACTTGCTTAGTGTAATAAATCTGATATTTCCTTCAATTTTCCTCTGAAATTGTCTTTCTTGTTGCTTATTCTTAAGAAAATCTGTAGCTTTCTTACCTGCTGTTTACCTGTTGGAGTGCTAACTAAAGACAATAATGTTTGGAGGTCTTGAGCTTCACTGAAAAAGATATGAAGATAGAAATTAGAGTAAATAATTGAAGAAGTTCATTAGTTTGATAAATGCAAGTAATGAAAAAGTTCTTTGAAGATGTACTCAGAGCAAGTTGGTTTGAATTAATCACAAGGTAAAACTAATTGACTATGAACAATCTGGTTAGATGAATCTACATAAGAGTAAAAAACTAGTTTAGTTTTGATTAAAATCACTTTTTCATTTCAAGAAATTAGAGTACTAAAATAAATCAGAAGGAAACTGAATGAAGCTGTTCATTTTAAAGCTATATAATCACATGATATACCAAGCAGAACATAAATTATTATGTAAAAAATTGCTTAAACTTTTCTCATAGCAAAAATCGACAAAACTATCATTGTCAAGGACAATTCCTCTTTGATGTAGGGTAGATTAATACATCAAATGAATAAGACACTATCATTGAAGTTGGATTTCCAAGGAAATAAAAAGATTGTACATATATTATCTCAGGCAAAAATATATATAATTTTTCTAAAGATTTAGGTGCATTTTTCAGCATACAATGGAGAATTACAACATTTGTACAAAACTGAATAGACATGCAGGCTATTCATGCAGGTATTGTTTTCTGTTTTGATGATTAAGAAGATCTAATGGTATGCTATCAACCGGGGCTTATCCTTAGAAGTACAGATGAATCGATTCCCCAGCCTTCCTCACACCAAAGTACATATTCTTTGTATGTTCAATCAATGTTTTCTTTTCTTCTTTTCAAGTCATACCTGTGTCCTTGATACAGAAAGTTCAATATTTCTTTCATCTTAATATTGATATTTCATTCCATTCCAAAGTACAATTGTCACTTGATTCTGAATAATTAGGTCACGTTAAAGAGATGGAATCTCATTTCCTTCAGGTAAAAACTGGGACAACTTGCCATAAGAAATGTATTTTGTATGATGAAATTACTAGTATTAGATAGAAAATAATACAATGTCTGTTCTTGAATTCCATGTTGCTACAATAATGTCAAAACTTGGCATAGTTGATAACAATCTCCTAGAATTAATTCTAGGCTTTAGCTTTTCATTTGAAATCAATGAAATTTGATTGAAGAAGTCTTTGGATTCAAATACCCACTTATGAGAGTAAACGATTAAATCTCAATTGGCTTTGTATTTCGATAATGGTTCTAAAAACACAGTCCATTTGGTATTTACATGACTGTTATGTGCACGAATAATCTTTAGTTTTGCATTAGAATTTCCCTTGTCTATCTCGAATAAAATTATTGTAAATCAATGTTTAGTTTTTAATCAATACTACTTTGTAAAGAGGCGCAGCATTATGACAATATTGCAATGCAATAAGATGTCAAAAGTGAAGCATACACTTCCTTTAAATCACAATAAGGGATATAATGGGTTTCAATTATCTATAAAGTGGTGATGGAATTATCACATTTACTCATTCATATAAAACAATAGTGTATCAAGCTGTGTATTCCATTAAACCTTTACTCACCCTTACAAAATAAGCTAAAAAGTTTAAAACCAAATCAGCACATCATCATAGCTATTATGTCATATATATTTGGGTGGAATTTTGACGGATCTATTTTCTACAATACCTGGAGGCTAAAGGTATTTTTTTTGCTTGACAAAGGCGGATCTGGTTTAGATGCAATGTTAATGGACCTGTCATGTTCCAGTGCCTTAGGACTGCAGACTAAGTTAATAGCCATTGGCCAGACCCTTGTAATTATTAACTATGTATAAACTATGTTATAATGTCAATGACATATAGAAACCAATATTATATCTCAAAATACCTGCTTGGGGTAAACTGCCAACAGTGGGCATTGGAATATTTTTTTCCTCCATTAGATTTTGTGCCATAATATTTTGGGGAAATTGACTTGTACCAATATCTACCTGTTTTTAACGAATCCATTCCTTCCTTGGGAATAAAAAAATACATCCAGTTGACCCTGTGTTACCAGGTTATCCATTGCTATAATGACCGTATCTAATAATAGTTTAATGAGTATGGTTTTTAAGATATATCACATCTATAGTATACCCATATCACTTGCCACAGAAAACTGCCAATAGTTTCTTACACACTTTGAAACTTCTAATCTAATCATTCCTGTAATAAACTACTTGTCATGCTTATTGACATCAAATTAATTCAATAAGGTACAACCCATGATTCCCTTTATTTTCTAAATTTAGAACCTCATTTGATAATCCTGAGAAGAATTACTTTAACTACATAGCCTACAATCACATTCTTTCTCACAGTCCAATAGTAGTTAATGAGAAACAATAAAGTGATTTTATCAGATTAAAACCTTCATCTACAAATGTATTTCCTAGTCCGGTATGATTACAATTCAGATTAATAAAAAATTACAAGACTAAGATAACGTGTTGGTACTTGAAAATTGCACTATTGTTTTTGAACCTGGGAAAGTAAATCACAGTTTATATATGTTTATGCTTACACAATATATTAACAATTCTTGTCTGAATAATTTGTTTAACTACATGAACCAACATAATACATCAGGTTAGGTCAGTTTTAACCGACCTATACAGATATAAAAAAACAAGAGAGTAAGAAAAATTATCATAAGATTTCGATCATAATGTATTATAACCTTTAATGTTTTTTGACATAATTTCAGGTATTCTTTTCTGTACACCCACCCTTGGCCCATTATCATGTGTCTACTGCTTGTCTTTGGTATATTCTTACAAAGCCATTCTGTCTTGAAGCCATCAATAACTACAGATCAAAGGCTCTTTTTCAGGTATAATTCTAGGCGTTTTCTTGTTGTTCTGTGAGAACTATGGCTAGAGGCAAAAGTCAAAGTGCTATAGACCTATGATACACTTGTCAACCATGGAGCTCTGTGTGCATATCACATGTTCTCTGACTTCTGTTTCACGATGACCTTTTTCTATGTTATAACATGTTGTCTATCAGCGATAAAGTTCATCGCTACCTTTTTTTACCAGATTTCCCCAGAAATGAACCACTATCCATCACATGATAGAAAGATGCTCTTTCCAAAGTATGACCTTCAACTTGGCAATTGCTAACAATGTTCTTTTAATCAAGAAAGCATTTCCAGAGATATCCTGGTTCATTAGCAAGTGCTATGCATTTCAAAGTAATCCCTTGTTCTATGATATATATCTCTGTATAAGAACCACTTATATCAGATCCTGTAGTATTGTATGCATATTCATTGATTCCATTTGTATCCATAGTTCTGTACATGTAATTCTATAAGAAACATGATTCTAGGAAGATGCCATCAATGCAAGTGTTTTGTTATCTGCCGATTGCTATTGTCAATATCTTTCAAGAATTGTCGAACATTGCACAGGTAGATCTAATGTTATGTTAATGCGTATGTAGCACCATGCTATATCACCAAGGATGAGTCTTTTCAAATTCCAGGAATGTATAGAGAATTCATGTGAGATGACATGCTCCCCTCACACCCTAATTCACATTTACTGTAACTGATATTGTTCTGTCAAAGATGCACATTTCAAACCTTTTAATCTACGATTCAATCTCTGACTTTTATTACTGTCATATAATCACTTGATGTTCTAAAAACTCCCTTATTTACACTGTACACCTCTTTACTGGACAAATTGACGTCCATTTAAGTACCTGTACTAATTAGTCTTCCTATCTATCTTCAATTATTACAGTGCCTTACTTTCAGTTCAAAGTCATCATGTCAAGGTGACCGGTCATTACACAAAAATATGGTGAAATAGTCAACTTTTAGGGATGGGAATATGTAGAACTGTTTACAGTAACTTCACTATTATCACAAACAAGGTCACAAAATAATGCTTCTATCAAAAATAAACTCATTCCCCTTCATATCATTTTTGCATATAGCCTTTCATGAATGACTCAAAGAAACCATATCATTTAAAAATGCATTTCATGTACTCAGGGCTAATTATTGAATCTTGTAAACAGTTTCAACGAGAAAATGACTCATTCAACCATATTCCTCTCCATAGTCTAGCAAATAAAGAGATACACTTTCATTAATATTCCTAGTATATTAGATCAAGGTATTAGGTATCGGTAAATCTTATTCATCTGACTCTTCAAAGTGGAAGCATAGAATAAGCAAACAACCAGGATTCACAATAATTACAAAAGAAACTAACTGAAGATCAAAGAAACATGAGGTGGTGTTTGTCTCAGGGTAGATTTTGAATGAGGGACTTACGAAGGAACTCTAGATGTTACCGAATCTGTTTTGAGAGGAATCAGATTTAGTAATTAAGAATGCTTTCAAATTACCCCCCCCCCTTTTCCCATTCCGCAGCTTTCATTTCACCATGTATATGGTTTATTCTTACATTAGGAAAACAAAAGGAGACAAATTTATAAAGATTCATATTAATGAAAAACCTACATACATATTCTAAAAGTTTCATCATTATTTCATCATTCGTTTGTATTCAAAGTTTTACCGTACTCAATTCAATGATGTAATTGCTAACAATGCATTGGTATGGGGTTACTGGCATGCATGTACAAACTGGAATACATTTCATGGATCAAGAAATGTAACACTACCTGTGTTTGCATATTACATTGCTGTTACAACAAGCCATAACTGTGGAAAGTTTCCACAATATAAGCCAGGAAACTTACGTTGTATATACCTCCTTCAATTTTCAAACTATAATTTGAATGATTTCAATACAACTTCAATACAAAAGAATGTCATTCAATGATATATTGTTCATCAGGGAATTGAGATGATTTTAATCATTAAAAGGGCCCAATAGGATAGAGGCTGGTCATAGTATTCAAATCATGATCCATACAATAAACAACACATAATTACTAAAATTATATTCCATTCTGTGCTAATTTAGTTCATTTGCAATACTAATGAATAGAATGGAATTTAAACTACTGTATGTGCAAGATTTACAATCTACTAGTACTACACCACTGACTAACGAACATGCAAATTTCTTAATTTGTATACAAACTGAGAATAATGTATGTGAATCGATTTTTCCTCTACATTTCACCATGCACATTGATTGATTTTTTTTTCAATATAAATTGTCTGATCCTAACTTACATATCGGATACACACTCAACATTGCCATTTGCTTGTAATGGAGGGAGTCTTTTTGGAGAAAAGGAACATGTTTCATGTAGGCTGAAAAGTTATAGTTAAAAAAGTAATGTTATATTTTTTGAAGTGAAAACCCACCCAAAAACATCACAAGGTACTTCGTCAGTTACAATCAAAAAGCTAATGGCGAAGTAATGAAATATGTGTGTATAATCTGTGCTGTAACAAATCACACATCATATTCCCACGTCTACTTTTAAAGTTACTGACTCGTAGATGAACCTATATAGATTATCATCAAAACAAATGATTTCTTAATAGCCGAACAAAATCATATCACAATAGACATCAAGATAAAAGATAATCTACTTTTCATGATTGTACAATTTCGAAATCTTGTTCCAGGAAGTATTTATTGTTCAAGTTTTCAGTGACATTCTAAGTCAAATTTCAACAAATATCAAGTCCCATTTTACTCTTCAATTTAGATTCAATTACATCACACACTGCTATTATTTAGTTGTGTAATTACAGTATTCATAGGCCTAAGCCCTATTGATTTTCTTGCATTAAGAATTAATAACCAAACAATGGGACCTTTGCAAATAAGTTACGGTGAAACTAATGCCAAGATAACAGTAATTCTTTGAACATTTTCTATAAAAACAATCTTCAATATTTGCCAAAAATGCCCGTTATTCAATCATAAAAATATGACAAAATAATCTGATGTCACACATGAATAAAACTGTCATAAATAATTCAAACTTATGAGATTCATTCCTTACAAATTATACAACTGTAGGATTGACATCAAATGCAGTGTATAGAAATAGGCAATGTTAAATATTTACCCTCACCGTATAGGGAGACAAGTGTTAAAACATGTATTACTGCATGTACGTAATTTTTAAATGACCTCTTGACAAAATGATAATGGCAGAAGTCAATGTTTTTCTTTTCATTTATATATGACACCTTTCCAAGTTATTGAATAGTGAAAGTTCCGTTTAAAACCTTGGAGACCATGATTTTCAAACATGTTTATTATTCTGTATTCATGGACAGCAAAGAATTGATAAAAATAAACATATTGAAACCTTAAAGTATATTTGGAATGAATATAAACTTCTCAATTCCATTCTTTATTCATACTCTGCTGGGTTATTAAAGTAGATCAGTACAAATGCCAGACAGCTAAATTTTATTGTGCCAAGAATCTTCAAAGGAGCTGATATGTTTCTGATCTTAAAGGTGACTATGGACTTAAAGAAAGAAAAAACTGTTCTACTTACTGTTGATAAATGTCATTTTCAGGTGTTTTCTCCTTTTTATCTTGTGCACTTGTTGGCATTGTACTGGACGGATTTAAGATTGGGGTCATCCAAGGGCTACCCACTACATCGCCTACTTCCAATTCACATCTTTTACTGAAAAATTGATGAAGAAAAATATAGAGAATAAGAAGCATGAAACTCAATCTAAGTGATATATCATAAAAGACTTAAACCAAAACATTGATGATCAATTTATCATATGATTCTAACGGAATGATAGCATGAGGTTTGACTAAGGATCTTCATGCAAAAGATTGAACAATTTACACGCATAACTGGATTATCAAGATCCAAATCAATTCATGATCAAACAAAACAAAATCAACTACATAAGAAGATAAACTACCGAAAAAAATCCTCTTTGAAGTCTCCAGTATCATGAGTCAAGTTTTGTTTTACACTGCCAAATCATGAAATGTCACCAATCCAAGAGAATGTATGAGCCAAGGTCTTGACTACCTGTGTATGTATGTATTTCAAGCCTGATAAACAACTTAGCTTCTGTTTCAAAGAGTATGAAATATATGTTTTTGTCAAAACCGACTCTGTCTCTATTTACCTGGTCAAAACCACAAAAGTCCACAATCAAAATGGAAATTTCAATACCTTGATCAAATCAGTACTTCCATGTACCTGCGTAGGTTTTAAGACTGACAAACAAGCCAACTACTGACTGTTTACAAGTACATGAAATGTTACTTCACTCATCTCACCATTACACCAACGGGAAGATTATTGATTAGTCACATTATATAGAATTCCATTTTATAATTAAGCTACATCTTTCATGATACATCCATACCTTTACTGTAAATCTCCCGAGACTTATCCTTTGTGATATAGCTAAGCAGTGATATTAATTCATTCTTCTACTTTTGTCAGGAATACATGAATGGTATATCAAATACAATAGAATCTTTTGATCTATGTTGGTCACTAATCATCTCTGGTATAGAATTACATTTACATGTAACAATTTTTTGTTGTTGTCGTATGGTAAATATTTAAAAGAAAAACTCTGGAGAGCGTTCTAGAATTTCAGCACTAAACTGGAAGGTTTTTTTTTTGTCTAATTTGTTTCCTTTTTATTGGAAAAAAAATGTTTGTACTGTTCTGCATTGTAAAGGATTTACTGACAATAAATGAACAAGAATGAACTTTAAACCCATCTTTAGGATAAAACAGCTTTTAAAGAAAACTGCATTTCTTGGTAAATAATCTGTGGATGAAATGAAACTAAGTAATCTTCAAAAATAAAATTGTTTTCTTGCATAGTCAAAGATGAGGTGTTCCTAGAAAGGTGGCCTGATCAAGCATTTTTATGTGCAATATTTATATTTTCAAAAATCTGTGAAATATCGCAGTCTATTTGATAACGATAAAAAGCAAACATTTGGTTTGTGGGCTTTCAAGTGGCTATCAGACTGGTCAAGCAGGTAAGTCTTTGACATGCCTTCAGGCTAATCAAACACTGAGTTGGTATTATAATAAACCAAGAGTTTAAAAATAACTTCTTGACATTCGAGCTGTATATAAATTCATAATCTCATTATTTCCAATATCTATGACAGACTTTCAAGTCTGTCTGAGAAACAATCAAAGGATTAATAGACCTAACCCAAATAAAAACACTTTAAATATTGATTGAATTTGTCAAGTTAAGAGTGACAATGCAATTAATGACACCAGGAGGTCAGTGTACTAAGATCCACCCACATTTATCTGCTAGTCAAAGGAGGGCAAATATTTGAACATTTAAATGTATACAAATAAAAAAATGAAGCTGCATGGACAAGTTGTAATGATTCCTGCATAGAAATGCATGCTGATCCAAGGAAATATTTCTAAGAGTTTATAGTTTTCAAATCCACCTATTTAAAACTAAATTTCTACAAAATAAAAAGTTAATGTGAATGAAAGCACAGAATACTAGTATCATATACCACTAAATCTGTATTTAAACGAGTACTGATTTTTCTACATCAAATTCAATCTTGCTCATACCTTTTAAGGACCTAGATATAATACTTGAGATCTTTAGGAATTAAAAAAGAGTGGCATCAATCTTTAACCTCATCAACCAACTAACCAAACTAACCAACAAAACAAACATACCATCATCAATACAAATATTCTACCCATTTATCAATTTGTATTTTAAAAAAATGTAAAATAATTGAACAGTTTATCAACTTGAATAGTGATCCTGTGTAATATTATAATAAATACTTAATTAAGCTATCCTTTTTACATTGTACTTACATGTACAGTTACACACTATTAAGTAATTCTTCATTACATGTCTCAACAAGATTTCAGTGTCACCAGTCACACATCCATTTGACAATAAGACACTGGACATAATGCCACAAGAGACCCTGAGGAGGGATTAAACAGCTTATGGCTCAAAATGTGCAGTCAACATAGGTTTTTAAGCTTTTTCTTTCATGCTTGCAATATGAATCTTTCAGAATAACAGAAAATAATCACTTATGCAGCAGGCTTAATACAGGCATTAAGGTGTTTTACAAAGAATGGTATCCCAGATTATCCTTATATATTTGCAGAAACTAGTCTACCAGGGTTAAAGGAATCATTTAATTCAAAAGGCCTTGGATTTATCTTGCGTTGTAAGAAAATCAAAATCTACTGTTACAACATCGGATGAGAAAATAAACTTCTCCCCTAATTTATTTGAACTAGGAAGATTGTTTCCTTCTATTTTCCTAGTTTATGTAAGCAAATGAACATCCACTTAGTAGTATTTTATAGTATCAATCTTATTATTGTTATTATCATCATCATTTTTATTATCATTATTATTATTATCTTAAAAATTAAAATCTGACATGATTATAATAATGATGATGATAATAATATTGATTATTATCATAATCAATATTATTATAATTTTCATCATTATAATCATCATTATAATTACTACAATAATCCCATTTTAAAATTAGGATTCATAAACAGAACTTTAACTTGGATTGGATACAAAAAGATCTGAAGGTATGACTGACCTAGTTCAACAAACTATCAGTTTGTTATGTATTTTTGCCAAACTTTTGAAAAAATATTTGAAAACAAATAAACAAACAAAAAAATTGTTTAAAAGTGTTACTGGTCAACAATTCAACAGAAGTCAATGCAAAAATGTACCTGACCAAAATAAGACATAACAAACTCTTATTATTAACTGTTATTCGATGAGAGATATATAGGCAGAATTCCTTGACCAACTAACAATATCATAAGACTTTTCTGCGATATGTCTGCATGTAAGTCATTTGAATTATTCATGCAGTGACTACAGAATTAGCATTCCCAAAGTCCTTTCATTCAATTAATTCAAGAAATATAATCCAGGCTCAAGTATCCCCCCCATGACTTTTCACAATAAGGCCAAATTTATTAATTGTTCTTTTGGAGTCCTTTAGTTTTGTTCTTTCTAGTTTTAATTATAATAGAACTAAAATGAAAAACTTTAAAAGCTACATCAAACTGTACACACATACATGTATTTGTTTCCTCTCAAATGCATATTTCTTCTCAAATACAACAAAGTTTTTCCAAAATGGACATAGAATACATCTATGCTTTTTACGAAATCAATAAAAGTCGTAATCCAATTAAAAAATACATACCGTGATATAATCCTCATGATTGTCTTGGTTGTGACTTTAGTGTATTAGAGTTTATATTCCAATTGTTTTTTGCTTCTTGTTTTATTAGAATCCTATATCTTAACTTATCATGATGACTAAGGTTATTTATCTATGTGCATCTATCTATACTTTCATCGATTCTAAATTATTTTCCTACATGATTGTTCTTATAGTACAAACTAAATCACTAACTGCAATTATCAATTTTACTTAAAAGTTAGACATCTATTCGATTGGCCGTATGAATGGATCCTGCCAATATCTGTTGTTTATTTCACCCTAAAATCCTATCACATCAATTTCACTTTAGTGTATACACATTTATAAGTACATGTTTTATTTCTTACCTGAATGATTGTCGCAAACAAAGTTCTTGATTGATATGTTTTAACACCTCAGCATTCTACAGTATACAATACTTGTGAGTTCTGAATCAGACTTCTAATTTCTATGAGGTGTGAATAAGTTTGCATCAAATCAGAATCTGTGACTTTTCCAAGAAATATACTATTCATACCCTAACCTGTTAATTGTTTGCTCTAACTTCCTTTCCATACACAAGAAGTAAACCAGAAATTTTAAAATAAAGAAATATAAATAGGCCTATCACATATTATATCATGATTATATATTGAAGAATTGACCCTTGGAAATATTAACAGAACCATTGAATGTAAATGCCAGTCTTGTGAAGCATAAAATCTAGAACTCCATTGGAAAACCCATCAAGGATGAATAAATAAAATGATTATATCACTGTCTAGATGAATGAAATAAAACAAAATTATATTTATACATTTACTGAATGTATGTGTCTAGGATTCTTTTTTTAAAACCCTACATGATGCTGTAGTTCTACTTGTATTATGTAGCTTGAGTATGTAATAATTAATTCCAAGAAGATGCAAATAGAGCCTACCATGATAACTCTATAGTATTGCAATATAACATTCTAGACTAATATTTCAGGTATCATCTGTGGAAAACAACCTCTAAGATTGTCTTTATAATAGTCTTTTGATGCTTCATTAACAACTTCGATACGTCTATAAGTAGCCAGCAATGGAGGTGTTTTCATGTTGATGTTGTTTTCATGTTGATGTCGGCTAATGAATGTTTATCATTCTAAAAAGCTATGACTAATTACGTTAATGACAATTCTTCTGACCTAAAAAAATCCACGTCTAGTTCCTTCCCAACCACAAAACTAGCTTCCTTTTTTAATATCCATTAACCTTGCAATTTTAAAGGATAGCAAAGGCCCCTTTTATAATTTTGTATGACAGTTTTATAGAAGCAAATTTTTGAAAACATGTTGTTTATGTATCATTCCATAATGGAATGTATAACACCAGGTAATTATCATTTCCCTATATCATCAAAAATATGTATCTTATAACACAATTCACTGAAACAATTATTCTCAAACAAAAGTTTTTCATGATTCAGTCATTCAAAATGATTAAACAGCATTTCATCATTAGTATTTCTATATTCATAAAGTAGACCAATCTAAATATCTATACTGACTACTTCATGTAAAAAGGTAAACATATATTTTATACAGCCTAATATCAAATTTGTATGACATTTTATTGTTCATAAATCAAACATGAATTGAAAATAAACATGAATCAATTTACTAAATTGTACAAAAACAAGATCTACTCACGAATATGGTTCAATGTACAAAACTGTTATATACTCTTTTCTTCCTTCAGTTCTATAATCCTTCAAATATACCCTCTGCACAATTTTTAAAATGACCCTACACAGAGCATGTCTACAGGAATCAGCTGAATGTAGCTGGTAGAAAAATCTATATCAACTAACACTCAATTCTATAAAGCTATTCAATGGAAAATATTTCCTGAACAATGTTGAAGTCTCTGGAGAAACAGTCAATAAATTATTAATGTATGTGGTATATACTGTAAATGAAAGAAAGATATACCTGGTCTAGCGTATATAGGTGCAGATAGTTCTATGATCAAACTACTGTACACCAGTACGTCATTAGTCAATCTATCACCGAAGTAAACATAGAAAAAATATATGGCCAAAAAATACTTGTCAGTACATGTTCAAGGTATTTGTACCTATGTCTATAGTAGGTATGACTATATGTATCATAACCATAATTTTATCGGGTTTATGTTATCAAACAATTTTATCAAAACTGAAATTCGATTGTTGATCTATGTGTACACAAGTACTTACTTTCATTGCCTACTCTTAACAATCACTGGATTTACATGGACATTATACATGTACCTAATAAAGAAATATTGTTGGCTTTATTGTCTGGTATCATAACAGGGCCACTCTGTACAGTGCCTCAGTTTACACTGGACTTTGCTACTCAAAATCCCTGAACTGCTAATAAATGAATCAAAATATGTAATTATATGTGGACTTATAATAAAACTATAACAAATATTTTCAAATTACTGGTTAGAATAAGAAGGAAGGGACTTCCCTGTTTTCCTCAAAGGGGTGTTGGAATATATCCCTAAGTACCACTTTCAAGATCGAAACGTGTATTGAGACCACTAGGGCCCATTAAGAAAAGAAGATGATTCAGTCAGGATAATTATATGATATGATATGTGTGTGTGTAATCATTCTTTATTTGTACATAAGACAATTTACAGAGAATGTGAGAGTGGACCCAGGCTACTGATAATGATATGGTCAGCTAATATATATTAAGAAGACCAATCTGTACAGGGTATAAAAAGTTAACAAGTGCACAACATAAAG